>DWRA01000019.1:0-49438 GCA_018250295.1 Spathilepia clonius
GCGGTGGACTATGGCCTAACCCCTCTCACTCTGAGCGGAGACCCGTGCCCAGCAGTGGGACAGTAATGGGTTGACGACGACGATACGTAAAATATGTACCGAATTGAGGACTGGCTTTTTTGAAGTGAGTGCTCAATTCGCTACATTTATTTTTATAACTGTAGTTTTAAAGAAGATTCTTTATCGAAAATACGAGCTAAGTAAATGAGCGTAACCTATTTTTTGTCAAGCGATTCGTTAGATCTCCGTCAAACTTTTTGTTACACAGTTTTTGTATCCATTTAAGAAATTGAGTTTAAAAATGTACCTTTTTCTTGTACAGGAGTTGACTGTGACGGATGATACCGTCCTCGAGGAGCATAGCGAGGATCCAGCGCTTGTTCAGATGAGGCTGCTCGGAGATGGAGGTAATTTGCTAAATTTATACCCTCTCTTGGTTAGCTGGGATGAAATTGAGTTAAGGAATGCCTAATTTATGGAAACTTGTATAAATCTGCTTAGGGCGATATTGATAAACAGGTCACGTCTGTTTGAAGCAATGTGTGCGTTAGTTCTTTTGGCGTGAATCTGTGTTCGATAAAAGGTAGGACTCCAAAACTATTTAGAGTTGATCAGTAGTGGTCCATGGGTCGCAATGACAACTTATTAGTGACAAGTGAATACGAGGCGACCTTCTTAATACTCGGGAGTGAGTAACCCATCTGTGATCGGCTTCAGGTAGAACCCCTGTTCTTTATGGAATTGGTCGTAGATGACCATGGGTAGCAATGACCACTTTCCATAAGGTGGAATGGAAGGCCGTTTTCTATTCCAATCTATTAAAAAATCTGAACTGATTTCTCAGTTGCCATCGCTACATAGCTAACTTTTGTAGCTTTTAGGTAGTCACCGGCCTTGAGAAAGATTCGTAGGTTAATAACAGAATTGAGTCCGTGTACCTACTACAGCGATAAATATTCCTAAGTTAGAAAGTAGAAAATATTTTGTATTTTACTGGAATCAGGACAAAATACCGTTTTCTTGAAATGTATTATGAAGACTAAACTATATTTGTAAGTTTAATAAAACTTTACAATGGTTTGTTTGCCCATATTCTTGAATACTTTTACACAATAATGAGTTTCTATTATAACATCGCGTTGCTTGAGAAGACTTTTTGTGGATAAGTTTTTTGTTGGGGTTGAGTGATCCTTTTTGCTCTTCATAATATATTAGGGTATTAGTTGATATACTTATCTAGGTTACAAAAAAACAGAATTGTCTATTCAGAATCGTCTGACTGTTAGATCGAAATAACTATGTTTTGCCCAAAATAATATGTTTCTTTATTTAATTGTACTTATTCGGAAAATATAATCTTCTTATGTGTAGTTTCTCTTAAGAATAGTATAAGTCTTTTCACACGAAAGCACAGTTAAACGTGTTTTTTTTCTGGATATTGGAGTAACAAACCACCACTCAGTCCACCTGATTGTAAGTGACCACTGCCGGCAATGGATGTCTGTAATCAACTCTAGATAAGATTGTCTTACCTGACATTGGTCAGATATGCGTTGCTGCCTCTTGCAGAGTATGTTGGATCGTTTCAGATATTATTACGCTTTATACACTCACAGCGCCTCACTAGGATTCCCTGTATCGTGAGTGCCATGGACACACACAAAGACGAATATACAAACACCCAGACTCAGAGCAGAAATCTAAATTCATCATTCAGATATCTGTCTGACCGGGAATCGAATCCGGAACCCACTGCGTGTCAGACCGATATGGAGACCGCTCCGCCACGCGGGTCGTCGTTATAATTATATCTCGCTTACCGCAATCTTCAAACCAGAACAAGTGCCTAAAACTGCCGTTATTGGACGGGAATAGGTGTGATATTACTGCCGCCGGAATCGAACCACAAAGAGTTTTAGCATATTTAGTCACTAGTCAGATGCCTTGCCTGACGCCGACATCGCATTGGCAGCCTATCAAATTACAGTATTAAAACATTTTATACCTATATCTATTATAATTACACAAAACATCCCTAGCAAGCTAATTTCAGGTTGTTATTTAAAACTGAAATTTAATTACCTTAACAAAGCAATCGCGGTTCAGGTTTACAGCAGCTATTATGCCAACAATGCAGTTAGAAACTACGTACGTGTAATGGGATATGTTTACTGTGCTATAATAATTACCGGCCCGTTCATAAACGTAAACATTGTTATGTAGCTTCGTGATCGTATAATTATATTATAAAGTATATGGTCAAAGGTTAAAGTAAGCTTATTGTAATACCCACGGCTGAACCTGAGTAACTCCATGACACTATGTTGGTTCAAATGATGAATAAATTTGGACCTACTTATGCAAACAGGAACCAATCCACACACATACAAAAATCATTAAAAATGTTGATGATTTCCAACAATTTTATATTTATATACATAGAACAAATCATTTTATGCAATATTTTAAATAGATTTTATTTAAAATAACCAAAAATTTTATAATATACAACATTTTGACAAAAATATTTTTTTCCTCAAACTGTCGTGTGGATTGGTTCCTGTTTGCATTAAGTCCATTTAATCCGATAATATACAATACACACAATTAAACGTGACAAATAATAAAGTAACAAGAAAAATACTGACAAAACAGTTTTTACAACACTGATTTTGGAAATAATCTTGACTGTGGGCGTTGAGAGTGAATGATATTGATTTAGGAGACAACATCATTTGCCTCATAACAGAATATGGGCAGTAAATTTATATGTTTAAATTATTTGTTTACCGATTCCTGACGTTATATGCTTGTAATGTGCAATTAACATGTAATTATATACATTGTTTAACAATCGACTGACCAATAATCATAACATTACGCAACCACACACGTGTTACATCTTGTTATATTGTAACGGGAGAAGCTTACTGCATGCATAATTGGATGCACGAAGCCTAACAAAAGTTACACCACGTAGGCATATTATATGTTATAATCTAGTGCCCACTTTGTGCATGGTTGCATGTGCAGTCATGGTTTGTTATACTACTATTTATAAAACTGTAACGACCATGTATATTAAGGTTCTTATTAACATATTTTGCATTCCGTCTTTGTAGTTTTGGTAATATACTAACAAAAAAGGTAACTATACTAACAAAAAGTGGCACCCAACTCTTGAAAATTTAAATAGTTCGAGTTAGTGGTAATTTAAAACCATTTTATCATTATACAATAACAGTTGTGACCTCGTTTCGTCCGACGGGAGCTCATATAAGACCTTGAATAAAGACATCTAATAAGACTGGAACTACACGGGCTATCGGGAATAACACGTGTAACTGTTTAGACGTACTTGACATATATAATACGGTACACGGCATACAATCTGTCTATCTTCCATACAGACGCGGTTCGATTCCTGGCGAAAATACGAATAACGAATTTTCTCCATTGTCTGAACACTTGTGTCTGTATGTGTGTGTAAAATCTCGAGAATTATTTATGAAGTAATAAATGTGTAGATTGTGGTTGTGTGTTTATTTTATACCTGCCTAAAAACAATATTTATGTTTAAATAGGACCGGTGCTATCTAATGATAAGTTTAGTATAAGCATCATTCAGACAACACAAAAATAGTTGAATAAACTTGAAATTCGAATAAATGAACACTTGAATCAATATTCGCAAGACGTTTATGCAAATTGAGCCTGTTTCTGTTATAGACTAATTGAATAAAGATGCCTCACTTCAATGAACCTTTTAAAATATACATAAATGTAGTCATCATTTTATTGTGAACACGTTTTAATCGTAAGCGTTAAAATTGACTTTAAATGTAACATGATATCATAATAATGATTCACATCTGGGTTATCATAACATGGTAATAAATGATTATATATCCTAATTATTATTTTGTGTAATTAATTCGAAAGTTACGTTCGTTAGCGTTGGTATTTATACCTATTATAAGGCTACTTATGGTTACTGGAATATGGTACTTAATGTTTTCTGGCGACTTATGGTTTATATCATCATCATTACTATCCCTATAGCTATGGTTTACCACGCTAAGTGCAGATTGTTAGCCTCCATACATATATATAGAAATGTCTTTCTAAGCCGTTTCTGAGATTGACAAAGACAACCTCTTTCTTTTGGGATGTCAGTTAAACAACTACTATCAGGGTACCAAATTATGATTATTTAAAAGTGTAATTCGTTCGAATTTACAGACATACGTCTTACGACGAATTGTATATAAATATACTTGGCAGATACTGAGTTTGATAGTTCTTAGGTAACATTTAATCGCTTTACTATCCAACCGCAACTAAAGTAATTTATTATTTTACAGTAATCGAGTCTATAATGCGGGGAGAAGTGGTCGGCGTGATGCCGCGACGATCGCGATCCAACCTACAAGTAAGTATATTTTTATAAAATATCTATAATTTCAAACATTTTATAAAGACTATGTATGCAACGTTAAATTATGGATCCTCCATCTCTACATCTATTTATTTGCGCTACTGACTTGTCGTGGTTGACAAAATAGACACAATGTAGTTCTCAAGGTCTAACAACAAATAGAGCTTACGTTCTGCTTCAAGTTAGTTGAAGACTTTTTTGTGTGATACATGTAGTGTAATAACAACAATGTAAACTGCTGTTGTGTTCTTGTTTGAAGGGGGTGGTGTGGGAGATATACTTATCCGGCGCGTTACAATTTAGTACTTACTCAGGGATAGCGGCACACCTGTGACCGATTTCGATTACAAATGACCATGGGCGCAGTTGCTCCTCACCTTCTAGGCTGCATTCTCGTTTGCTATTTCCAACATATATAAAAAAAGCTACCCGGGTACTGTTATTTTGGTGCTTCTTACTGTTTAGTGATCACCGATGCACGTAATTTTATACTTCAATAAAGACATTCAGTATAGCAAATAGTAGCGATAATTAATTTCTTTGTATCCTGCTGATTTCTGCCTTATATTATCAGGTCGCAACTTCTAGTTGAAGTAGAGTCCTGTCTAAGGTATCTTAGATCATTTACTACTCCAAAAAATTAAGGCCGAAATCATCGTAGTATGGATCGCCTTCTCGCTACAGAATAGCATAAAATTATTTTTCGTAACATCACGATAATTTATTTAAAACAACGCGGGCTAAGTACCTATAACCTTTGAACAAGTTTTTGTTCTACGTCTGTCTCATAATAAACACCAAGTATAAATATTCATCGAATTTAATAATGAGTGTTTTGTTGAACTGTTTTTATCGTTCGGACGCGTTACAGCGGTCTTGTTTATTCTGAGTTTGGTCATGTGTACGCTAAAAAAAGTAAACAGCCTTGGTATGGGTGTTGACTCGGTGCGGATTGTAAAAAATATCATTTTGAGACATAAAAAGATCGCGGGCGAAACGTTTTAACATTGATCTCATATTGAGCCGTCAAGGTGACTGACTCGCCGGCATAATTTTCAACTTTTATTACTCCGTTGACAACTGGGTGATATGGTTTGAGTGTAGCTTTGAAGTTTTTAATTCTTGTTTTCAATTCTTGTGTGATAAAACATTTGACAAAGGCAAAATGTGTTCCAACAGAAATCTATTATTTAATTGTTTTAGTGTATATTATAATGAGAGTATTTCAAAAGCGAAAAGTTTATTGATTTTGTATAAAATATTGCTAGTAGAACACTACCTAGCACTTTTTGGGAAATCTTGCTCTAATTGACTGAAATAATTATCATTCATAATCGTTAATTGTTTTCTTATTCTAAAAATTTGACATTAGATACAAACATAAATCCAGTAACAGTTCATATGTACCTATGTATGTGCAATACTAATATTACGTACATATCCTATTGCCGGTTATTATTTACACTAGTGCATATTATTACTAAGGTTAGTTGTAGGAGTGGCGGCAGGTCGTCGGCTGGTGACGCATGTACCGATTTTAACCTGGACGCCACCGCGCCCGGTTCAGCTAAATACGGCATAAATGACTAATAGGTTTATCCACACTACTCCCAAGAAAACATCTGTCGGTTACCACAAACATTAATATGTTACTACTATATTTATTATTAATTTAAATATATTTTAGTTATAAGAAAATCAAAAATGATTAGCTTACAGAAGATGTCGTCGATGACACAAATATACTATGGAAAAACGTAGGGAAATATTTTATAATAGTTGTCATACAAGAAGTCGAAGAAAAAATCTGTTAGTTGGTGCTAATCTCCACATAATTTGGTATTTTGTATTCAAACATATTTTAGTTATAAGGAAATATAAGACGTTGACGATAAAAATACGATGGAAAAATCCTAAAAGTATTGTTGTTTGACAATCTCATTGCAAGATATAAAATTGGATAATGTAATCTGTTTAATCGCGATGAGTTCCAAAAGATAAGAATGTAAACAGACGTGGAATAAGATATTAAGAGTATTTCAATAGTGAAGAATTTCTTTATTCTAATATCTTTGAGATATGTACCTACGGGAGTAATCGGAAGAAAATTGAAATTCGTACATTTTCTTTAATTAAGTGCAATAGAATCAAGCGCGCTGGTATTCATACCTAAGTTTGAAACTGCAGTAACTTTCGTGAAGCGACTATAACTGTAGCGTACGGGCCTGTTCTTAAGTGTTCTAAACGATTAAGTTTCCACTTCAGCTTATTTGAATATTAGTCTAGAAACAAGGAATACTCAGACCAGAGTATATTGACTGGACATACTACAGGTTGGTAAAGGATACGGTACTGCTACAAACGAATGTATGATTTTGGTATTAGTAGTTGATCAGCGCATGTCATGTCACTTAACTGAAAAGTACGACGTGGTCTTAGAAGAAATCTGATGCCTAGAAAACTACTGTTCTCTCTAACCTTAAAGAAACCAAATTTACCACCTTTGGAATACGTCATCCACTTATGAATGACCATATAACACGGACTGTTTTAAAATAGGGTCCTTTTAAATATATATTTTAGGCTCAGAGCAAATATTATGAATATAAAAATTCCTTGTTTTTAATGTATGGATGAGTACAAGAAAAGCCAAGAATCTCTTTTACCATTTCTATCAGAGGTTTTATTTTGCAGTTAGGTAAACTTCAATTTGGCATTTAGTTACGCAAGTGTTAACGAGCGATAGTTTGAAGAAGTTTAAAGGTTCTTGAGCCGTAGTAATTTAATTTCTAAACTCGCATTTTTGTAAGATCAAGTGAAGAGAAAGGAGGAAAGACGATGCAATGCAATTATGGTTTAAAAGTAGTAATTTGTTGTTACACAGTCATGATAATGTATACTATATGATAGTAAAGTAAGTCAGTTAGTTTCGTCAACATTATTTTGAACTAATGTTAATCGGAGTGTCAAAGTTGGATGCAAGTGGAATACTCGACTCGAAAACTTCTCGTGAAATCTAATTTAGATCGGCTCCTCGGGGTACACAAGTAGAGATAATTAGCTTTCAGTATTAGCTCATAAACATGTCTAGTCTGATACTATTTTTGGCCTAATGTCGCGTCACCTTTGAAAGGGACTTTGCTGGACCTGGAATGAAATTGGTAGAATGGCAACAGACGTATGTAGAGATTCTTATTATTAGTTATGTGTATGCTCTTCAGTTATTACAGAGCATCCTATGTATCTGAAATATAGTCTCTCGACAAAATATTAAAAATAAACCAAATTATGGCGATTTGCGTAATAGATAGGTAAATGCATGTACAAAGGAAAAACGGGCAAATTTTTACAATGTTGTAGGATTTTAAATTTTATTATGCCATCATATGTTACTATGCTAAAAATAATCTGATTCCCAAAATGTTAAGTACATTTGGTGAATCCGATTATATAGTGCTTCAGATCATTCCTTTGAACTGTGCACATATGTGTGTACATATTTGTGTTTTTTTTCAGTTGTGTACCCATTTGCTTTTGGGGCTGAATCTTTTCAATTACAAATATATCCTCCCAAAAAAAACAGATGTGTATTCCGACTCGTATTAATTAATTTGTTTCATGCGGATAAATAATTTTGTTCGCTACGAAATACCTTAATGTATTTTATTAATAAACAATCATTTTAATGAGAAAAATAATATCGTATTTCAATGCAATGCTAACTGGAGGTCATTATAATTAATTAGTTACAAAAGGTAATACCTATCCTGATGTTTGCTTTGTGTTTCGGAGAACATTAAGTTTTTATGAAAATGCTCAATTTATGAAATATGTTTTTGTTAATAACAAGTAGCCGTATTTATATTGAACACGTAATTTTTACATTTTAGTTAGAATTTCGTAATAAACTATATACTGTTCAGTTAAGATCTAGTTCTTAATATTGTGTGTGTACTTTCTTATTTTAATGAAGATCCAAAGCCGCAATACAACTTTTAAAAGCGTTACAAACCGATATAATAATAATATTCAAGACCAAGTCTGAAGGACTTGAAGACTTTTGCGCTCAAGGTTCTGTCCTCGAGCAAGGTCAGTTAGGATCTGGCATAAGGAATAAACCTTGAATATGAATAGTTAATTTTATGCTCCGATCCTCTTTGAAGTATTCATATGAATTCTATATATAAGTGAAATTCCTATTTACACATATATGTTTCTGTAAATTCTGTCATTACATACCAAAATGAATGTTCTTTGTAAGAAATTCTAACTTAATAAAGGTATACAATATATCAAATTATTGGTAGACTAACAATATATGTAATTAGGATGAAGAATGATGAATTATCTGATAATTTCGTTGTAATTTATATGTTGATCAAAAGTGTTACACTTTTTAGTATGTAGTTAAACAAAAATATATAATGTAGGGTAAGTAGGCAGCAACCGTGTAAAGTGGTAATTTCATAATTTCGTAATTTTAATACGTACTAAGCCTATTATTAATTTAACATTCGAGTTTGATCAACTACAAATATAGAGCGCTATTACTTAAACTGTTGTTATTAACAGACAGTATTTCTGTTTCAAGTATTAAGTCCCGTATTATACCATACGACGACTTAATGCGTTCACAATAGAAACGGGTCACCCTTCATAAAAGATACTAGATGTAGACGGTACAAAGGGAATACAATTAACATGAAGCAGAGACAAAGGAATTTGCGCAGTGATCCATTACCGTGTTTTGTACATTGAAACACAAATTCCTGTTAGACAATCCCTTATTCTTAAAGACAATGAAGAGTTTACAAAAGAATACAGATAAGTATTCACTTTCCAAATTAAAAATGTTATTCGTTTCGTAATAATATAACAGGTATAGTTAGTATGTCTGTAATCATTTATATACGTTAACTTTTTATTTGAGGATATTTGCATAGCGGGTTTGGTCAGTAAAAATAAAAATATACTTAAATAAACTGGGTATAAGAATAACACGTCACTTAATTATAATATTAAATTTGACAGTAGATATTCTTTGTTGTAATTCAAAACTTTACATTACAAGTTTTTATAACTTTCTTGCGAAGCTTTTTATGGAGCTGAATATGAAGACAAATATGTTATTACAGTTATCGTATTTTACGGGGTGAGGCTAATCCTAAACCACATAACATTTACATGTAAGTCACGTCTCCGTGCAATGGCCGATAGCGTAATTTCGTATGCGTCCACTGCTGTCGACTATAATTCAGATCTGTTCATATTTGCCAACCCAATCGGATCCTGTCCCGGCGTTCCGAGAAAAGTCAATGCTAGAAAATTAATGGCATTAAATTATTCCAATCAGTAATGATATGATGTATTATTCATGTTGCATCTTAAAATATGATATGACGTATGCGCTATATTCTGTATCACACTAATTATTATGTTACAAAGAGTTACGCTTAACAAAAAGGCACATTGGTAACAATTGTTGTTCCAACAACAATAAATTAACTGTAAAAATAAATTATACTCGTTAATACTCGAAAAATATAAATAGGGCTTATTTATGTCTACGCAAATATCAAGCGAACAGAATTTAATTGGACGTAAATTTTGCAAAATAATGCGATTAAGCCGAACATTGCATCCCGCTTGTCAGGGGGAGCTCGTTCTCATCGGCAATTTGTCTGGTTCAGCGACCCTCCTCGAAGACAAAGCATCGGGCTTAGAATCCATAAACAATTCATGTTGCGAAATCTACGCATGACATAGTAACAGAAGCATTATAAATGCACGAGCTGATTATACATTCGCAAAATGTTCTCAAACTTTCGAATTATCTATCTGCGTCCTATAAAGTTGTTTTATATTTATATGATCGAAGTCTGTATATGTAATGTGAAGTTTGCACCTAATTGTAAATGGTTACTGCAGCTTAAACACCTATCACCAAATTCAAATTCCTTACTAGTTACTTTGGTAAAGGCGTAAGTTAGTACGTCTTGTTTATACTCCACCATAAATGTTGCTATGAGGCGGTCATTAAATGAAGCTTGTGGTAATATGGCATCTTCATTAGAAACAAGAAATGTTCTCTCAACTTTATACATTACATAATCTTTTCATTAGCAACAACGTCGGCCAATAACATTAACTCGAATTAAATATACACGATTTAGGGAAAAGTAACTTAAACTGTACAAACTGAGAAATAGTTGAATAAAATACTTGAATCGCATCCCCAGCCAGTTTGGTGCAGGTGTTCCGGTAAGGTAGAACTAATATTGTTGAGATTGTCTAGTCGAAATGAGGCTGTCAATTACAAAGACGGCATTTCAAAGTTAGCTAATTGGATAGTTTTTAACAAAGTATTCCTAGGTAATTTCATTTCTGAAACTTGGCGTCTGACAATGTTATAAGTAGGTATGTTTATAATTTTTAAATAGATACCAATGACGTTATTGCTCATCAAATCGTCTTGGAAAAACCGACGAGTCACGAAGAAATACATGAATTATGAAAACATGTCAACTAGCTCTTACTAACAGCGAAAAGTATTAATGAATAGATTGAATAGTTCTTTGTTCTATTAATGAATAGCTAAATTGATAGCATTACATTCGTAGTGATGCAACGATGGGAAACAACTTTTAGACCCACGGTAATGTATTGCTACAGGAATATTTGCTTTTCAGTTTATGAATCAAAACCCGTTTAGATTATAATTGCATTGCAGCATATAAATTATCTCTGTTCTGGATTACCCAAACAGACAGACGCAAAGGAAGTCATCTCGCTTCGCAAATGCAATAACGTTTCAGAGAAACCATTCCTGTTGGAGAGCCGCCAAAAACTACGCTTACACCTTGTGGTTAATTCTGATAAATTTATCTTTAATAGTTGATGGCATAAACCCACTTTTATGTTGTGATTATAAAAATTAGCGGTCGCTGCTAAATTCAAATTGTGAAACAATACTAGTGGGGAAATACGCGTTAAGAAATGCAAGCCTAGTTTTTATACTCGTCGTGTGTTCCGTGAGCGAATCACCGCGGGAATCGATTGTAACTTTTCCTATTACAGCGGAATTGGCTTCGGGAACACTTGTTTTTACTAATGTAGTTTCTTCGATCGTGTCTACACGTCTTCACTTCAATACGAGAACCGTCCATTTTCTTTTCATAAACCAACAAAGTACCTACGTGCTTTATTTGAACGTCTATTGGAACATTAATCACTAACCGTATTAAAAAGTTAATCCCAATATCAGTCTGATCTTCGATTTATAACGAATATGCCGGCGTCAGCGGACTCGAGTTGAATAAATAAAAGTTTTTTGTTCGCTCTGAGTCGGTTCTTTCACAATGTAACAATGATTAATGGCTGATATTTGCATTTTATTCCGTTATCATCAAGAGAGGGACGTCATTCCTTATTACTGTGACGGACGACCTGTGCGTTTTTCATTTACCTCCTGCCCTATATTGTCCACTGTCACGAAATTTTGATGAATATGCCTTTGATGAATATATTCCTTGTATTTGTATTTAACATTAAGGAATTACAGTTGTTACATTACGTCAGCGAGCACTTAGTAGCTATTTGCGTCAGCATCTAATTAAACAGTACTCATAGCGAATACTACATGCTATTATATATAAGAAAATTCCACACATGAAGGAAGTCCCTTGTACGATGTCGGGATTTAATTAAACGAAACCAATAAAGTAACATCATGGAGACTAATCCAATGTTTGCTTGCAAATTGAACTCCGTTACGCTGTCTACACATTGATGTCGTAAATAATTGTTTAGTTGTAATTGTTTACAAGCACTTCCGTAACAATAAGCTTTGTTATCAGCTTGTGGAGTATCAATATTGATATATTCCGACTCGGTGTTGTTGATTCATTTAGCATAAGGAGCGAGAGAGTTTGTCCTACAAGCGTAATCGGTAAAGTTTGTAACAACATCGGCCGACTTTCCACCTCTACCAAGAGAGTTAGTTAATGCGAGTTCCCGTGCAGCGGATACGGATATTCGGATATCGATCGCGACAAGTGCGGGATGCCGGGATTCGTCTGGCTCGCCCGCGTAACCAAACCCCTCCCACCTCTCCCCTCGGGGGACGGAGTCTCTGTTTCAACGTGCCACTCACTACTTACTTTGTTCTTGTTTTGTTTGAAGGTTAATAATCGTTTTGACCTGGATGACAGCTAGTTTTGTTTGACAACGTATTATGAAATTTGAATGTGCTGGCGTCGTGACTGGCTATCACAAAAGTTGTTTGAAATGCTTTGCAGCTTTTGACGTTTAAAAATAAATGGGTTCGTAGTTATTTAAAAAGAATACGAAATAGATTTTTGAGATATCTATCTCGACATCTCTCAAAATAAGGTTGACTAATGCCTTTATGAAAACATGTTTAACTTGAACCTACATTCGACTTATGGGTGTGTAGCCTGTGAAAACAATGTACTGAGTCCGTTACCTGCAGGTCGTGATTCATCGATGCAATTAAAAGTGATTGTGTGCCATTAACCAATATGTGTAACAAAAACGATGACCTTGCGTTGCGCGGAAGGTGCAATGTGTATGTGTGTGACTGGGAGTGTGAAGTCTAATTAATTATGCAAGACTGTGTCTGGTGGCCGGGCCGCGACGGCTCGGCGCGGGCGGAGCGTGCGGCAAGGGGCGGCGGGGGCAGATGGGAGACGCGGGGAGCTCCCCTCCCGGCTCCAGTTTGCGCCATTCTCTCGCGCCGGCACCACTACGTTCGGTTACTCGTTACTCCGAACGGTTTACGGAACGCATCTTACCTTTCACCGCACTAACGTCACATGTCTCACGAAATTCGAATGTTCCGCGTGACGTCGTGAAGTGATTTTGGTGATTTGTGACCGGCGTGGACCGCGCAGCGACGGACGCCGCCGGCACCGGTACATATTTTACATGATTCATTGTTGTTCAACTGCGGCTAGCATTGGTCATTGACATTTACAATGTAGCGCACCTGCAATGCTAATGTAGTTGGACTCTATCTAACTCTACTACGCTATTCCGCTATTTATATCTACTTCCTTATTGTTTGTTTTACTTACATTAGATGCGTGCTAGTTTTTTGTAAATACTGAACTCTATTAGACGCAACGTATTAAAGTAGGTAATTACTTGGTGCATTGCACATTCAATACGCTTCATATGTATATACGGTATCTTTCATCTTTATCTTGTAAATGTAATGTTACGCTTGAATATAATTTGCAACAAGCCTGAGGAAGCTAATTAGCATGAACTCCACCGTTTAACGCTCACATTTGTATGATATGTCCATATATTATATTATGCATTCGCGTGCAACTATGCTGATGCTCGCAGAGCATACAAAGTAGCAACTGATAGCCACACCCCGATAAGAACGCTCTCTCTCCCACCTGTGCGGGATATCCATCTCCGTCCCTATTTCCCACATACAGATTACTCGACCGTTAATTCTGAGGGGCTGCGTATATTAATTGTCGATATAAAAACATACGTATAAGCAAAACTCGAGACCGGAATTAGATCAGTTGCGCGCATCATTACTCGACGCATGCACGCATAAAAGTCGGCCATATTGTTATTGTTATTACATCGCCATGGAAGGAAACAGCTCGTTTGACTCGCTTCGATGTTTGCTTTTGTTCTTTTCTAACTTCTTTGTTGGTCGTTATTGTTCCTTTGTTCGGTATTATAAAGCGACCGCGGCCGAGGAGACGCTATTTATAAACATTCACTCCTTGATTGGAATCTTTTGTATGGAGCTATTTTCTTAATAATGCTCGAATTAAAAGCTATCAGCGAACTTTTCTTTGAAATACACATGTGTTATGAGATACGAACGAAACGCACATATATACGTTAGCACGGCGTTTTAGTTACGTAAACGTTCTGTTAAACGGCAGGTGGTAGCATATTTCACGCCATTGTTGCTCGGCCGAGTAAAAATATTTCCGTGAAAGGTAATAACGCTCCAAATACGTAGTTAAATAGTTGGGTAGACGCAACAACGCAGAGGCGGTCTCCACTCGAAGCGTCTACATCCCACGTACGCCCACCCGCCGCATGTTCGGGCTACGTGAATAAATCTCATCTGACAACACACGACCACATATACCTACATGGAGTTTACACACTTCGCTGTGGATGTAACTATAATTTTAAACGAGTAACTTGAAAAATCCATTTTCACTTTGATAATGTTTACTCGTGTACTTCTTATTACTTATTATTGTATGATCGTATACGTATTATCGTATGAGATGAGTTAGGTCACAGTCCACCGCGCTGGTCAAGTGTGAAATGGACTTCACACACCTATGAGAACTTTTTTCTTTATGCATTAGTTAAGCATGTAGGTTTCTACATGATATTTTCCTTCGCAGGGTAATAGCATAACAGGTGTAAATAACCAATATAATGAACTTAAAGTTGATGCAAATTTCAGTAGCTCTCTTCTGGCGGCGGTCACGGCGCTGTTGCGATTTCGATTTGTGATAACCGCTGTATTCGAGATGCGCCATTATGGTAATCTCTTGTTTTGATTTAATAAGAGTCTGCGGTTGACGTAATTTACAAGAACGTTGCATAAGTCCTTTTCTTGAAACAAAAACACCGTGGATACCCATGTTATGACAGCTTTTAAGTGATCACTTTACTACATTCGTTCAAGCGTTTATCTTTGTTGGGCGATATTAATCTAAAACTCGATGACAACGCCCGGGTACTTTTGTGAAGCTTTTGAAAGGAAGTTTATTTGTCTATTACGTTACGTCGGCCTACTTTTCAACAACATGAACGTTCTCGTAGATTAATTACCTAATCCCTTTCAGTTATGGCGACAGCCGAGACGGCTAATAAAAGTGAATTGGGACGGATCCAAATTTTAATGTCTGCCTCATGTGTTTATCAAGTTTTAAGTACTCGGGAATGCAATGTAACTATAAATATGAAGATAGTAATCGTAATTAATCATTATGATTGCCCGATTGTATTGAGTTTATTATCCAATAGATTTAAACGGCCTTCATGTCGGTATACCGATTTGGTATAGCAGCGAGCCGTTAACCGGTTTTAGGGATTAGAACTGCGTTGTTTGAATGCGGCTGCGTGAATACTGGTCTTGTAGCAGCAGTCTAGCTGCTACATTCGAGTTAAGCCGTATTTCTGAGAAAACAACGCTTCAATTTGTCTTTAGATAACTCCTATTCTGTGTGAAATTGTAACAGATATCCACGGGCGGCAGTGACCACTTACATCAAGTGGACTGCATGCCCGTTTACTTCTATTACATGCAAACCGCATGTCTAATCAGAGAGCGCATGGAGGTTTTACCTAATCTAGTTAAAAGGCGAGCCTGCAAAGGGAGCGGGCTAGGAACACCGGTTCTAGCGGGGAGGGGGAAGGGCGACCGGTCGGACGAGTCGTGTTGCACTCTTGCCCTCCGGCGCTACTCAGATTGAGATAAATTTGCCATAGGGCTGCCAGGCGGGATTCGCTTTGAGAGACCAGATTTTAATCATCATGATAAAGATTATCGTTTATATTGATGACTGCAGGCAATATAAGAATTAAATTAACGTACACTGAATTAATTGGTTAAATAAGTTGAGTATAATTATTATTCTTGTGATTTTTGTATTGTAATATAACTTCATCGTTTTCGAGGCATAAGCCAGTGTTATTTCGCTAAACATTTAATCTCAAAAAGGTGTATGTAATCCAAAGAGTAACATCAATTTTCAAAGTACATTTAAACAAATCTGCTGTTCATGGCATAAATATTATTCTTATTTCTTGTGAGTTAACCTTAATTGCCTTGAAATGTTTTTATGTGCTACGAAGAATGTTTAAGTTATTATCGCTTAGGTTGAATACGACATCATTAGAACAATTTACAATACAAATTGCAGATGAACTGAGCAATCTCAAAGCTAAATCCTGTACTATCTATAATTTGTACGAAGCCTAAACATAGATACCTTGGATCCTCAGCTTTAGCAAGCTTTGTTTAATTATATCATTGAATATACCATTCCTTTATATAAAAAGCCTGCCAGCCTGGCAACTGGCAACCCTGTGTAACCGGGAACGGGCTCGTAACTCGTACGAGCACAGTATGCCTCGATCGGAGCCTTAGCCGGCCGGTTATTCTTTTTAGTCTCGCACGAGAAAGTTTTTGTGAAATTGTGCGCGTTTGTGTCTATTATGTTCTTGTACACGAATGATGTATCGAGCGGCGTAAGTACACAACGAGGTCACTGTACGTATAATTTGTATATTCGTTTACTCGCGCTTCTGGCGTCAAGTGAAGCCGCAGGCTCTAACATAAGATTACTTATAACAAACCTTGTACGTTATTGCTCAATTTTGGGTCTAAGAACGTTAGAACGTTTCTTGCTTTGGTATCGGTAAATTAATAAATATGCATAATTAAATGTTGAAATTATTTAAATTTGGAACACAGTTATCTGGTTTATTACAGCGGGAGTGGTAAATACAATTTATAATATTATTCGTTGACTTATGTAAAAGGTTTTCATTGTATAAAAATACGTTTGAAACTATATTTACTCATATTTATGTAACAGGTAGCAGGACAAAAAGTTTTATTACGAACACAGATCAAAATTATGTTATATTTAACTAATATGTGTTTATATCTTACATCGTAATTAATATTTGATGTTACCGTCTAACGTTACTACCAATATTAAGGATATTTTGGGTAAATACAGTTTTGGTGTAATAAAAACTGTTCCCAAGAATTTAGTAACAAATAAAGTCGGGGGTTTCCATTTTCCTCTGTTGTAATTTTATTACGCAAGTTGCATTACACCTATCTATGGCTACCTATATTTCGTGCGTTCCGTGTTTACATACACATATTTGTATTATATTCACGTGAGGATAATTGAGCTTATACTGTAAATGCTACAGTAATTATAATAATAAACAGATCATTATTTATTGAACTTGTCTTATTTGAGGCTGTGTTATTGAGTAAATTAATGAAGATAAGATTGTTAAACAATAGCGTAAATAATAAATAATATTTGATTGAAGTATATTAACCAGGAAAACTCATTTATTTATGACGTTTTTTTATAATAAATGGTATCCTGTTATATTTATTTGGTCTGGTAGATTACTTACTTTAGATGTGTCCGCGGTTTCACCCATATGTAAAAAATTTGGCATCACATAAGTATCCCCCAAATTGTATATTTTCAACAGTTTTAACAAATATGAGAGAGCGCCGTATATAGATGGTAAAAACGGAAAAGGTGGGTACCGATCATGTTCATAAAACTTTGTAAGTTGCGTAACATTAATTAGCGGTAATTTGAAAATTTTAATAAACGAGGTTACGAACTTTATCTGTGCTCCAAAGTCCAGTTTAAACCAGTTCTCCTTTTCCAAATTTATACAGTAGGAACTGACAAATTGTGAAATTATTTTTCATTTTGATTTTAAATTTTTAAATTACAAACGAATAAATCGATTCTATTTACAGTTATATATATAGCTTACACACTGCAGGTGTGCAAACAAAGGTCAGGTGAAGCGCAGTTTGCGTAAACCGTCGTGAGTGAGATAATGCATCCGCCTCAAGTTATGAAACGTGGAGGTATCGTGCGCACGGATACTGTTAATGTCACCTAGATTCTAACGCGCAGTTAATCACGAACACTGGATAATTAAACTGACGACCCGCGCAGCGGTCACCGTTCCGGTCTTATATACAGTGTTCCGGGTTCGATTTCTGGTTAGACAGAGAACTAAATGATGAGTTAAGATTTCTGTTCATGGTCTGATCGTTTATCCTTCTTTGTGTGTCCCTAACAGAAAACTCGTTTGTATGGTTTGTGGCGCTCTATTTCAGTTAATATTATTATGTTCTAGATATTAGATTAGATTATTATTATTATTAGATTAGATCTATCATTGGATCTTCAGACGTTGACCGAATCTCAGTTGCCTGGTTATTAAAATAAAGAAATACAGATGAGACAAAATTTTGTTTTCTGGGTTTATCAATACCTCAAATATTAGGCAAACACATTTAGGAGTAAAAGTAAAAGCTTTAATATTTCAACTTTGAAGTATGAACGATATGAACATAAATTGTACTGTGTATAAAGTGTGTGTGTTTGTATGAATAGTAGTTTGTGTGTAATATTGTGTGTAACCTCGATATAACCTAATGAAAGCGTCCTACAAACTTGGGTCACTTGTTGTCGGTATATTGGCGATAAAACACTTATATACGGGGAGCGATCGATGTCGAACCTAGAGTCAATTTATATAAATCACTATGTGCACTCAATGAGCCGTTCACCCGACTTTAAACATCCTGTATACATGCGTAACGCTTATGTACGTGTCCTGTATACGCTGATGTAATATAAGGAGGGGGAATTATCTATCTTAATTAATACATTAAGTCACTTATTTGGCAGTGATTTGCCTGCTTAGATAAAGGCCTTTATCTTTACGTCAAAGATCTGCCATAATAATAACAATTAGTGGGACACAAGAGTGTTATAACAAAGAAAAATATTAAAAAGATGTTTTTTTTATATCGTACAAGTAAACATAAGAGTTATAGAAAAATATTTTGAAATAACGTGGATACTTAAAGAAACAATAAATAGCTAAAGCTATTTCTAACCAGTAATATACGAGTGTAATATATGAGTATGTACCTAAATATTTCCACATATTTACATTGTACGTGTAGATATGTATTTTTAAACAAGACGCATAAAGTTCACTCTGTAATTATCATTAAATGTAATAAACATTCAAAAGCAATTATAATAATTTCCTTAAATGCCAACCTATTTGCTATACGAAGCGGCTTAAAAACAAATTATTTGATCTCTGTTCCTTTGGAAGCAATATTCTCATTCGGAGAGTGGGTATGGGTACCTAATAGCCGAGCGCCTTTGGGGAGGTGGGTGTTCAAAGGATTACACGAGGAAATCCCTTACGGAAAATTACTCACCATGCGGCCGTTTCTAATTAACAAGCTAGGTATTTTTAGTTGAACAGTTTATTTTTGAAGATATATTTAGTAAAACAAATCTGAACTGAGAAGCCGATCACAGCTGCGTTGTCGTTAAGACTAAGATGGTCGCCTCACATGTAATTCTGTTGGCATTTACACGCTTCCACCGAAGTGCAAGAACTGCTTCACGTCAGAAATAGGTGTGGCGTAGGTACCATCACGGTTAAACTAGGCTGTTCTACTAAACATATATTTCCATATTAAAGAGCAATTCGTTCCATTAACTACCTTATGGCTTGATTAAGGTGGCATTTCCTAGGTGTTTTAGAAATTCGTGTTTTTTTTTCGATAAATCCTTGTAGGGGGTTTTTTAAAGCAAATAGACATAGATTTTTAGGATACAAATTTTAGAACAGTTTTAAAAGTTTTTTTCAAATCGCATTTATCTCTTTGCATTTTATACAAGCATCGTGAAATAGGAACGTAGTTTAACGGTAGCCCTTTCGTTGCCACATTCGTGTAGCAAAAAGTTTGTTGCGTAGTTCTTATGGCAGAAAGCATTTATTGTGATACGTACCTGCGTCACAGTTCAGTACACACGGCCACGGCATCAAAGAGTTCGACAAACCCCTGCCACTCCAACGGAGGGTACGTTTAAGTATAAAGGAATTTGTCGGGTCTACATCGAAAGGACTGCTTGTTACGGGAGAATCTAGGCATACATATTTACAAGCTAATATGTGGTTTATAGTGAAATGTGCCGTTTGAACTATTTCATTCAGCAACAAGCTTATAATGGTTTTCTAAATGCTGTCGAAAATGTTACTTTTTTATGTGCCTTACAGCTTTCTGTCGTATATCTTTATTAAAAGTAATGTAGCTATTAACAGTAACGATGATTATAACAATCCGGTAAACCACACTTAGTAGGTATCAATGTAAAATTAAGGTATATTTTTTCTCTTACCTTTAGAAAGATTCCTGTTCTATTTGAAGTTGGTCACATTACTTAGAAGAAGCTTATTATCATGAATCGTATACCTGTTTGCCACTTCCGTGATATAAACAATTACGTTGTGCACTAAACCGCAGACGTAATAGCAACGGTATTTCAAATGAAGAAATTGTCGAGAAATTAACGAGGGACATTTGAACTATTCAGTGAATTGTAGCCTATCCGAGACCGTTAGGCACAACAGTCGAGCAAACGTCCTCGTGGAGTCCATTAATTGCCTCGCTGTTTGAAACTTCATAGTAATTCCGCCCGACCACTTTGCACAGACCATTAGCAAGATGGGACCATGTCGAATCGTGATTTGATTTGGCTTTCGTACTGTACTGTCGCTAATTACTTCGTAACTCCTGACTCCACTGTGTACCCATTGTTTCGTTGGATTAGCAAACCAACTGTAACACGAATTAATTGTTATTTTATTGTTTCTTTCATTATTCCTAACTCACAAATTGAATGTGTACGTTTAACAAAAATGTATTGTTTTGTATCCAATTTATTGGTTGACTGAACATTCTTTATTGGAATTCGTTGATTGGCAAATGTTTCAAAGTCGGCATTTACGGCAAAACTATCGAATTAAAAATACTATTACTGCAATAAGTCGACCCCGATTTATCATCTCTCTTGTGCCTGGAATAAAGGGTAAAGTAAGGGTCCCTTGACGCCTACCTACGGGGTGAATGACACGAGGGTAATGTGACATAAAACGGATCGTTCGATTTTATGCGAGACTGGTATCGCATTAAATATAAATGTGCTCTAGTTTCAAACGGAACGGCTCAAAAGAATATTTTATGCGTAGCGAAATTGAAAACTAAATAGAGATTTCTTGAGTTAAGTATCTCTTATGATATTTAAACTTTATGAAGGGCAATTTAAATATTGAAATAATTTATACTGAATAAGAAGTGAATATGTAATACACTACGTGAATATCTGTCTTAATATTGGGAAACGATAAATTTATTTGGGGTTTTTAATAAACGAGTTTCCAAAAAAGCTATAGAGTATTAAATAAATGTGTAGAGTATTAAATATTTGTTGATAAAGGATCTTGTAACATAAATCATTGGATGGCAGTGACCACTTAACAGCAGGTGAATAGTATGCTAGTTTGCTATTTCTAATTAAACGACCCACGTGTTTATATGTCATACTGTCATAAGCTGTGTAAAAAGTAGGTACTTACAAAACACTTATCTTCAAGTGTCGATTGACATACATGTTGTTATTGTATTCAGTGACTGGCCGCTGTGTGTTGCATAATAATATACCTACAGTATCCATACAAGGGCAAGCAAGTTTATTGCAGAAACATGAGAGACACATTTGTCGTAATATATGTTATATATACACTGTCTATTATAAGTATAGCTATCGTATTATGTTAATTGGCTAAGGCGTTCCAAGTACGAAGATTGATGCGGCTATTCTTGTAAGGACGTGGGAAATTACAAATTTAAAAGTTCAATTCACCTTTATGAGTCGACCACCACACTATTTCTGTTTTATAGTAGTTCTTGTTATGTTCTCTAAATAGGAAAGAAGACTAATAGATCTAATTTAGCAGTTAGTATGCTAACTGCTAAATTACTACTATGGTAGCAACGCATATGTTACTAATAACTAGCAGCATTTCAATCGTAATTGTTGAAAGTTTTTACATCTTTCGTCCGTAAACTTCAATAGCTCCACGATGTCATATGGATTATTATATTTAATTAAAATTACAGTATTTTTTATATATCAGAAATTAATGATGTTGGTTTTATGTATTTAACGAGGTCGTTACTAGATGGCGCTGTCTGTAGCTAACTTTGTGACTCGCGTATTACTGTGTAGTGTTTTATCTATGTTTGCGACTATATGATACATTGAATATAATACAAAATTAAAAGTGTATTGCGACATGATAAGACGTGACAATAAAGAAGTGATAGATAGAGGTTAGAATCTCGGCTTCTCAATTGGGGTCCGAGGTTGGAATCCCTAAATTGAAGTAAAGCTTTTCTATTTAGGAATAAGATTTTTCCTTTGCTCATTCAAGGTCCTGACCAATGATTTGAAAGAGTAAAGCTGACGAATACTTAATAATTGAATAATTTGAATAGAGTGTGTTATAATTGATACGGTGCAAAATTTTTTGGTGATGTAACTCAACCCAAGTAGTTTTTCCTGGAAGATAAGAGGATATGCTTAGTGTTCGTTAGAATTGAGTTATTTTCAGTTCAGTAAACTCTACTTCTAAGTTTAAAACACGAAGGCTTACAGCATAACAAGATTTACTGTCAAGTAGCAAAGCACGCAGAACCGTGGCCCAGATCCGAGTCGCATTGCGTAGGTCAGTCATGAGTGAGCCCACTTTCTCCACAACTTCACTTTCACTTCGTCATCCAATTTGTTTATTTACAATTTACTGTAACGCTTGCTTTTTGGAGCGTAAGATAATAGATTCGGGTTACCTTTCGGCAAGTGTAAGCTGTTATTTCATGCTTGAAAGCTGTTAAAAGAATGTTCCGCTGCTCAAATCAGTTGGTGTTCTGATAGACTACACAAAATCTCTTATCGGCTCTTAAAAGTACCCTGGTTGTAGCATCCTCAGGAAGGTTTTAAATACACATAATATTTAGATGTACGTATTGCAAGACACTGATGGATTTAATCGGAACCTATAAAATCCATGAAAAGAGGAGCGGTGTTATTTGGAGCTCGATTTGTGGTCAAAAACACGTGAAATACTTGTTCATATATTGTCGTATAAATTAAGTGTAACGTTGCGCAAAAGATTGATAAGGATATAAATTATTAAAGAGTGTTTTTAAGTTCAATTTTCTATACCATGATATGCACTGTTCAAGAGAGAAAACTTCCTGTACCATAACCTTGATACTTTGTGGGACTTAAAATAACCCAAAGTGGGGGTAACACAGCACTAATAAACCAAGCAAATGTCACCGCTTTCGCCACTTGCGCAACACGAATACAAAGTTATAATTAACATTTTTAAACTTTCTGTTTACAGCTTGAAACAAGCGCTTGCTGTGCTTCAGTTTTTCAACTTAATTGTTTATTGACTTCGCGGGAATTTTCAAACTTTCTGGCGACAATATAATTTTTCAACAATTCTATTTTTAAACGAACAACTTTAAATGACGTAACTTTGAGTTTTATGAAATGAAACACTTTTATAATTAGCTTCTTCTTAAATTGAGTCACTTTTTGCTACTATGCTTTATTGTTCATAAATTATGATCCTTATTTTCTCGCTACTTTTCTTTGTTGACAGAAATAATATCATATGAGCAAAGTAAAACGTATTACGCAATAGGTAATAACTAGCGCTGAATACCCAAACACTTCCTTGATCCACATAAACCGGTTGTTTGTCAATTCCCGATGACGCAGCACGCTGTCAAAGCATAATGTTCGCTTGTGCACATAAACAGTTCAGGCGAGACCGCCTCACACCACTCTCCCCGGGGTGCCAACTCCACGCCCGTCCCCCAACTGCCCCATTTTTCTCGAGTACTTAGCATGTCGTGTGTGGTGGCTCTCGCCATAAGCCCTCCCCATTTTCTTTCATGTTTTTCCACGGAATTTTTGTTATGACAACAAACGGTCAGCTGTTCTAATATTTTCATTAAATTCATAAGATGGAAGATCGACCTGCCAATCCAATCGCGTTCTTTGCTTTTCTCCTTTGAAGTTATATTGAGGAGGTACTGTTACCTTTTATCTGTTCTATTTAATATATCACAACGTCGCCTGGGAAACGTGTTTTTGTTTGAGAGCGAAATATAATATCTTCACGCTTGCTGTGCTATTAATTAAAATACAGAATTGTTTTTCTCTCACTATTCTTCACGAGTTACTTATACTATTGAACGTTCGTTATTGTTTTTATTCGATTTAGATCTAGTGAGATCTTATTATGTTTTGTTCAGTGTACGTACTAACAAATTGTTCTCGGAACTCGTGCTCAATCAGTTCAATCAGTGTCGTGCTTCCCATGGGTTCGATTAAGCGATATGCGACCGTAGGAGAAGGTATTCCGAGTTAATGAAATTAAGCCGGCTCCTATTAACTGGGCTTATCGTTATCGGATATCAATCAGCATTAGTGCAATACAGTAAGCGAGTCGGTGGCTCATTCCGGCAAGTCAGCACAATAAGCGAGCGGGCGAGGTGCGCTGAGTCGGCGATCCGCCACGCGGCGTTCTTGCCGAGTCTGATATGAGTCAGCACTCGCCGTGAGTCATGACTCAACGTAATTCGGACCCGGGAACGTCCACCGTCAGCCGAAATAAGTGGATTACGCCTTCACGATTGAATGATTCCATTTTAAAGAGCTCTCTGTCATTACTGCAAACGCTTACATTTAATTAAATTTCCATCACGGCGTGACAATTTCTTTCCTCTTGGATGGGTATTGAGAGTAATGTTTATAATAGCTCATAAAATGTTGTGGTTATTCTATTTTACAGGTTTTATGTTGTATCTAAAACGATAAGGAATACAATTTTTGTATTCGTTTTCTCGTAGAGGCAAATACTACCAGTAGTCTGTTACAATAACAACATTTTACTAGACATGTGATGCGTATAATAAAATGCTTGGGTTGTTTGTTGAAAAAAGTCAATAACTCCTAACAAAGTGACGTCACAATTGGCTATCTTTGAAACGTAGGATTTTTATGAATGTTTAAACAGCGTTTGAATGACTGTTCATTTAATTTCATAATAAATCTAGCCACTCTTCAAAGAGCACGTTCAGCCGTTCGGTATATTTATAGCTCGAGATTGTCTGTTGCTAACTCATCTAAATACATTATTTAACGCTGTCAGCGTCATAATCCAGTGATTATACAACATTAACAAGTTTAAGTGTTTATTAATGAAGATATGATAATCATATGGTAATTTTGGAATTCACTCTAGTTTTGATGAGAAATGTATATCCAGCCAATTATGACCAATCCAATTATGACCTAATATGTACATTGGACGAATACATATATTGCACTTACAATATGGCCGTTATAGACTGCTTATTTATTTAATTTCTGTTTGTTGCAGAGGGTGGAGCGCGAAGCTACTAAGAGTCCAGCGACGACAGGAGGTAGGAAGAAAGCAGCAGCCGTGAGAAGCAACGGGCAAATCGTTTCTGCCGAACCACCACCACCACCTACAGGTAAAATAATAGTCTTTTTATAAAAACAAAAATAAACTAAATTAAACAAATTTAGTTTATTTTTGTTTGTCTTCTTTGTCTTCTTCTTATATATCGATATGTGATTTAATCAAGTTAAACTAACAAAGGTAGAGCGCATAGAAACTGAACCGTTTAAAAACTTGATATTTCAATCAATTAATCAACAATCATTCAACAAAATCAATCACAATCAATCAACAAAAAATAAATAGGCATTGACCAATAAAAACTGTGTTCTAAATTAAAAACTGCACTACAATGAAAATTCATGTAATAATCACCTAAATGATCCGCATAGCGACATTAAGTTATCATGTGCAGAGCTTAGAGGAAAGATGGAGCTAAATTTATGCAAACAGAAAATGATAGCAATAACATATTTGGGTTGCTTCAATTTACCTTAATTTATTTCCGTTTGTTTATACTTGAAACTGGAATAACAAGTTATATAAGGTTATTTAACTTGTTAGACTTTTTGGGCTATGAAACTGTACAAGTGATTTATTGAAAATATTAAGATGCCACAAGTTATACATATATTTATTTGTGTGTAGGGGAGATACTATATGTAACAAGTTTAGCATGTTCTAACTGAGCTACCGTGGGTCGTAATGGGTCTGACACAAAGGCCTTGCGGGCCCCACCCACCCCCGTGTTAATGGCAAGGGATACAGGGCATTCGGGTGTATACTCTGTGCTTGTAGGTTTGTGTCATGTGCGGTCTATTCAATATGTTAATGAGGTTTCCACGCCGTTCAACCTGCTAATGGATCTTTATTGACATCTCAAACGTTTATGAAGCTTTCTTTATGCTGTACACAATAATGTGTCTACGTGTCCAATGGACTACAAAATAGTATTTGAACATTCGTCAGAAATGACGCAAAAGTTCTGCAAGTATTTTTTAAAACATTCTAGCTATAAATTAGCGAATGATAAATGTTAGGCCATTAATTTTTTGGCGAAACGTTGAGCGTGGATAGATTTATTACAAAAGCGCTATCCATCGTCGGATTTTCTCGTAACACGTAAGTTCTTTTAACATTTTTAGGCGTATTCCATTCCATGCGGATTGCAGATATATGCCTAAAGCTATAGCAATGTTGGCTACGCTCCAAACTCTCGAATGTAAACATTGAAATAGTTATTTACCTGTTCTGTTAAGTTTACATGTATAACGCAGTCGTTGTGTCTCAATATTGAAATTAAGTTGAACTTAAAATACTTAAGCATAAAATAATCTGTCTTGCCCGTTTACTAAACAGCCACATCAATCAGATTCGAGAAGATATTGAATCATACGGACTTATTTATAAAGCATACACGACCATTGTGGAATGTACTCCCACACCTTTTTGATAGCTACTCTTTTGATATATACCTATGGAAGATTAGATTAAGTTTTCTTATGAATTTAAGTAACTGTTGGTGAAACTAAGTTAATCTGACCTTTATTGTCATCCAAATATACAGATTAGCACTAAAACACTTTATGAGTGGACCGTAAATCTCTTACACAATAACGACAAACAAACCCGGTAGTGTTGTGTCCGGGGTCAGGTACTGTACGGAATGTATTTATTGCGGACAAACTCGTCCGACAATAATTGGGTGCATTCAAGAATCCCAACTCCCGGCATTAGCTTAATGAACCGGAGCGTGCGGATTTTGGATGCACAAAAGCTGGCATTCCCTTTATTTTATAGCGAAACAAAACACTCTATTTTCATTTGAGTCCATTCCGTCCGCTTGTTTGTTTTGTCCAAAATACGAAAGCACACTAAAATTTTATTTCCTGTTATTAGTTTGCCTTTTTTCGTATTTGACAACAAACAGAAAAGATAACCAAATACACAAATTGTTCTATACGCAAATCGTTTGTCCAATCAACTGCTAACCGCATACAGAACAATCCAATTTGAGCACGATTACAATATTGTTGTTTCCTGAAACTCAATGTTGTTTTCCTTTACACTGAATCACAATTTATTTAGTTACCAAAGCGACTCTATTTTACCGTTTACACGGGATTAACTTTTTGTTACGTCAGACAAAACATTAAACAAAGTTTTTGTTGCTACAAAGAAAAGTTTTACGTAACACAATAGCCGGTTTCGGCAGAAGTTACCTACTTGTTTCGTTAAAACTTTCTCGTTTTAGCTAACAGCTCTAGTGTTTGAGCCTAGTTCGTTTGCTCGTTCGTTGTGCTTCATATAACTTTTAGCTCGATAATGTACTGTATTGTGAAAGCTGTAGTTTGTAGTCACAAATTCATTTAAAATCTTGTTTACTTTGAATATCAAACTGACAAGAATTCGTTACATTTTTTGTTAAAAAGCGGCGATTAAAATGGCACCAGCCGTAAAAACTGGTAACAGTCAAATACTGCTAAAAATCTGAATGGTAAAAAGCAGTGACAAGAAATGGAAAATGGATCCGTCCATTGTGTCAGTTCACAGAACTAGAAAGTTGTCCTTTGACTGAAATATTGTATCCACGATAAAGCCTGATAAAATGTGCTTTCGTTTTGCACGATCCCTGCCTGTGACAGCGGAATGACATCACGGGAATCTAGCGATAGAGGGAAAGTGCTACTTGCTACTATACCAGAGGATAGTACAAACATGTTGGACAAAGGAAGATAGTGACGTTATTTATATTACATTATTATATTAATTATATTACAAAGGGTGGCGAAACGTGTTTGCGTCGTCGGTAAACCAAAGTATTTACTTTTGAACAAAGACTTTTTATAAAATAAGGTGCAAATCCTTATCTTTCACACTATTTTTCGAGAAATCCTACAGATATTTTTAAATTATTTGAATCGTGTATTCGTAAAGTTTACAATTATAAAGTCTTTCATTCAATTCACATTTGTTCGTTGTTTCCACTTTTTATGTTTAATGTTTTAGTAATTATTACAAAACAATAAAGAAATTATGTTGCTTAGTGGCATATTTCATGTCTTGCAATTGTGTTTTTTAAATCTTTTTCTCATTTGTAGCCTAATTCATTGTATTTTCTTTATTTTTAATTAAATATACGTCGTGTGATATATCAGAAAGATATATTAACAGTCACTTACTCTTCAAGTCAAATGATATGTAAATCCGAAATGGCATGGAGAAAGTTGAATTTTACAAAAAAGGAGATGAAGAAAGGTGGACCCGGAAGCAACTGGTTTATTGTGATTGTAATTTTATTTTGTTGGTGGCGCTCACGGTTACTTATCTCGTAACTTGAAACTTGTATGTTACCCCTTTATCATGTAAGTTTTTGTAAGTGCATCGCCCTGCATATTCAAATTTTTGTAAGGAGCTTATGACACTCTTATGCATTTTTAATTGAATGATATTCCTAACCCTCTTGGGATAGGTATCACGCCAGTTTGCCACTGCAGAATTCGGGGTTGGATCCTTAGTTATGAATTTTAAATTAAGGAGTTATTTGTTGTATTCCAATGTTGTTGTAATTATCTTTGTGTGTGTTTTTATAGTGCTAACATGGTTGTGTTATAAAAAGTTTAACGTAACGTAACGTAAGTTCCTAAGTAACGAATCCTTAGTACCGTCAATGTTTAAATATTAATGTATTCAGAGAGTGGCCAGCAACTTTATATTAGTTCGGAAGTTGTGAACAACGAGCTCTGAGCAAATATTGTTCGGATCGTTTGAAGTTCGCTCTGTTCATCCCCAAGTTCGGTCACTTTCGTAGAGCTGCCCTGTCAGCGGACAAGTTTAGAATGTGAAACTAGTGCGAGTTTCCAAGGTTGGTCTGTAACTTAGCTAGCGGTTCTGGTAAACAAAACGTGGTGTTGGTAATGTTGTGTTGGGAACTTCTATAGTATATCTTATGGTAATACTAAAAGCCCCTTCGGTCTTCCTATACGTGAAGTGATTTAACCGTATTATGTTATCGGAAATCATCTTGTGAGTGTAAGTCGTGTATGATGCAGTAAATAAGACAAATAATCATTTTATTGTCATTGGTAATAATGAATTCGTTATTAAGCTGACAATGAATAAATATTCGTATAAAAAAATTGTAGTCAATTTACTAAGTATAAAGGCAGAGTAACGCACATTGTATACAAAGCGACATGGAAGCGACAGTCCTTTGTGTCAGTTAAACGGAATTCGGATATTGGATAAGCTTCTGCGGCGTGGCTCGCTTGTTTACCAAACAATTTGATTTTAATTGGTTTCGTCGGCCGCCGCCATGTCGCTTCTGTACCACTCTGGAATCAATTATTCCAGCAATTATACGGGATGGTGATTATCACAAGTTTATTTGTTTGACCCTACATCAATGTTTAAAGTATGTTATGACTTATTTGACAATTACAGTGTTGGGTCACAACTGTTTCACTTGTTTGTATCTACTAACTCGAGTATCTACTCCTTAGAGATCAATGAGATTGAAGAGTCCACGTATTATTTTAAAATAATTGTAACATTTGCGTCGAGAGTAAAGAAGACTAGACCAATTGACTGATATGCTAAACATAAACTGATATTTATATTTGTTTTCCGATTTTTCTATCTATATTGAATAAAACCACTACTATCGGAGAAGGAAGTCGGCTAATAAATTTATGAATTCTAGCGGAATTTTAACGTAAAGATAGAAGATTAGGCAACTTTAACACGAAAAATATTTATATTCTATAATGTATTTTCTTGTTGCAAAAGTATTTGAATATTCGTTACACATGCGATACTCAGACCCTTATTCAAAATATATTTATATTTGCCATTGCTTATAATTTACAAACTATTATTAGGCATTCTTTAGCTGTATAATTCAATCCGCTATAATTATCTCGTTATCTTTATAAATCACACAAAATACATTTTAATCAAAAAAGATTTTGCGTAACAAATGTAGAGTTTTCTCGAACCGTACTTAATCCCTTGTAGAAGAAGTAAATTAAGAATATTAAGGCAAAGTTAAACGCGATACCCTCTGACAGTTTTACGATTCACGTTGAAGATGCCGTTAGAATATTTATAAAATAAAGTAAATGTAATAAACTTTGTACCTAATTCAAATCAGAGATTAAACGGGAAGAAGTTTTTTTTGCCAATCCTTATTTCTTTATAAATGTTTTTTAAGGACATTTAATTGAAATGGTGAATGTCTAATGGTAAAATTGATCTTCTGCTCCTGAGATTTAAGTTCGAATAATAATATTGTTAGTAGTCTTCATATTTTGAGTTCCCTGAAAATTGGTAATCCCGTAGAGTGGCGAACGAGGGCTTAAATCCTTTTCATTCTGAGAGAGGATAATAGACAGCGGTGAGATAATGAAGCGTTGATGAGGATTATTACAATACTAATTTGAAAATGTTCTTTATATAGTTTCTTTGTTCTTATTCTCTTCTAAGATAATAATACTTGCACTGGAGAAGTAAGTGTGGTCTTATCGGAAACCTAAGGGTCTGAGAATCAATAGTAGTACGTTCAAAACGTGACTGTGTGACGCAATCCATGATCAGGGGTCACGAAAGGTTTTAGTATTAAATTGGGATTCTGAAAGATGTACTCTGTACCTATAGATAATCTCGGGAGGATATTGACAAGGTTTTTATAAAAGTTGTAGTTTTATAGCATTGTATTTTGTATTGTTTACTTGTAACTCGACGCGGACTTTTTTAATAATAACTTATTCATAATCACATATTTTTCTTCATAAACTCTAGTAAAGCTATTAAATTACATCGCAAAACAAATTTTCTTAGTTCTTGCGTAGTTGAATGTATAATCAGAGAGTCACAGACCGGTTTTCGCTTATTTATAAAACTCATTACTGGACTATTTTACATCTGCTTGTGTCATTTGGTTACATAATTATCAGCGTGAGGTCAGCATTACCATAAAGTCGAAGGCCAGTGCATACAATATTATTTTATAAGTTTTCTGCAACATAAAGAGTTATAAATCTTTGAATCTTTGTTATTTCATATTATTGTAATCGTGTTGTAGCTGTATTTATTTTGTTTTAAGTTTTATGTAATAAAAATTAAAAACGAGTATACGGTCTAAACAGTTATACCGTTATTCGTCAAATTTTAATGGTCATTCGTCACTTAAATCGTAAAACGATATCTATCACAAATAGTTTGTATAAAGTAGCAAATATTATACCTTTATACGCATTAGATTGAAACACGTGATTACCTACTGATTAAAACATATCAAACAGTCCTGCATTCTAGAAACTGTAAGATATAAACATGTGTATATAATGTTTAAAAGTCAATACGTACCTAGAATGCTACTATTTTCAAGTTCATATAAGCATGGTGTTTTCGTATAAAATTTTATGAGTTTGTTATGAAGAAAACATGACGAGTTGCCTCCTTCTGTATACCGGATAGTTACGGTTAAGATCATAGTTTGTTACGGTATGGGAGGCCTAATTTAGTACATTAATTGAAACCATAGTAACAGATAAACACGGATAGTTCAATTAATATGGGTGCTCAGCTCACGGTTTAAGTATTAAGCTGTGGACGGACTTAGAGACCAGTTCATTTTGTTTCTGTTTCTAGAGATGGAGTCGTTCCTTAAATACATCCAATCTATTAATTGGTACGGCTATCAAAAGACTGATTTAGACTGGAAAAACTATCAAAAGACAGAGCCAATTAGTTTTCAATTGAACTGCAACTTAACGACTCTCGTTGAATAAAACAAGATTCAAATCTTGTTGAATTCTTCTCTTCTTGATAATTAGGAATATGAGGTCTAAATCTTGATTGAATAATCCGTGAAGTAATTGTATGTAAATGTAATCATAAATATTAATAATGCGATTCATGAATAGGATCAACAATTCGGTAATGAAGCAATCTGCATGCTTCCAGCGAACGTGCGACAAATTTCGCGTGCGGGCCCATCTCGTCGTGCATTTTGCATAACTTTGCATATTTACCGTTAAATGCATCGCCGTATAGGATGAAGGCACCACTCGAGTATGTGTTTCAAGGTTGTGTGAGCCAGATAAACTAATATAACATTCTGTGTGCACACGTTGTTATCGTGAGCACTTTAGACCTACCTACTTGATATTTATTTACTTTTGCATATCAAGACTAAGTTTAATTGTAAGAATGTTCTTCGTACACTATTTATACAACTAATGAAAGATTCTTCGACTAAATACTCAAACTAACTCACTTATTTCTGCGGAAATATACACAGTTTACGCCATCACGTTCAAATGAAACTTTCGTATAAAGTTAGAGTTTTCCAAAAGTTATTATTACTTTACGACTACACAGCAAACACACTTAAAACTTGTGTGTGGGAACGGAAACGAGATATCAGTTATTTAACATTTACATAAAGCGTTCAGGTGGTTCAGTTTTGCATAAAACAACTTTCTACCTGCGTGTTTAGAGAACGAGCGCAGTTTATTACACATTACGCTCTTATCATACTTTACTTCTCCCAGTGCCCTTGTGAAGTCAGAATAAAAGTAACAATATTAAATTTGCATGTCGGCGGATCAGGGCGGGGGCACGCAGCCCCCTGGCTCGGGAGGAGGGGACGGGGAGACCGCCAGCTCACGTTTTGTGGGGTGTCCTCGCCGAACGTGCCGGAATGCAACACACTCACCCCAATCTCATAACCCACCTGACTCTAATGACTCGAAATGAACTTTAAAACAAAGTTACAGTCGCATGACTCAGTCATTTTCGCTAACCGTATATTAATCAGTACCGCCAATGTCTTAACGTATAGCCGTATACTTAATGTGTGCGACCCATTTGTGTATCTTTGTTTAGGTGAAACGGAGCGACATGATAAAATACACAAAGGCCTGACAGCCGCGTATCCGCCGGTAATTACGTGAAGGTCAATGACACGCGAGCGCATGAATCACATTGGCTTAATTAGAAGAAAAGCGTATGTCAGCGAGCGAGTGCCTTTGCCGTGTTTACTTTAATCAGTTTTCGTGTTTATGCTCGTGTAGACTTAACGGATATTTCTGATTGTTTTGACGTCTTTGTTTCGTTGTAATGGAACGTTAGTGTTGTTTCTCACATCCATTGTTTGGCCTCGTAATCGAAGGTACATTTGCAAATATTTCTAAGAAAATAAACAATGGTAGCAAATAGCATATTATAACCATTCTATTTCTTTATCAACGTTACAAATAATAAATTACACGCTTGAGTCGACCTTCAATGTTAATGGTCGTATATAACCTGTTCTTTATGACACCGAAATAAAATGTGAGTAGGTACTAGGTAGACAGATACGTCCCTCGCGACGTAAAAACAAATAAGACTATAATAGAGATAAACGATTTAGCAACTCTGTATATAACTGCGCGCCGAAAAACAAACATTTCTGCAAAGCGCGAAATTTGTGATGGTAGAATGTGACATTAAATCGAATCTCGCACGTAATTTGACAATTGTTCGTGTCAACAATGACAAAATACCAACAACGTAGTGTTTTGCGTAATCTTATATCAACATTCGACGGACTTTGAGACAGCGTTTAAATAAAGTAACGGATACGATTTACATAGCGTGAGTCAATTACAATAATATAATTATGTAGGTACGATGAAGGGTGTGCATAGATTAGCAGCGAGATTGCGAGAACAATAGTCAGGGAAATCGACACCGAGTAACGAGCGCGGCACCTGCGTAAGCATAATAAATCGCGTCGCTCGCGTCACGTCGTCGTTACGTAAAGAACAATGGCCGGCTGGGAACGCGGCCATGAACGCGACGCGAATCTATACAGGATCTATTCTATTTATTTATTCATGGCGACGTCTCCGCTTTATACAATATCGTTGTGGAATTGCAAATGGTCGACTGTACCGTTTCCGTCGTCGGTCCACTGCATAAACAACGATTTACATATTTTCGACTAACGCCGTTGCTTGCCCGTGTTCAGCAAACGAATGGCTCACCTTTATATTATGAAGTTCGCAGTAAACTCGAAAACCCGTTTGTGTAGCCCCTCTCAGACAGTCTCAGATAAAGATCATTCTCGAATATAATTTGCTCTTAAAATTCATTCGGTAGTAATAATCGAATGTTGACCTCAAGTTATAAAGTCTTTATAGGTTTGGGTGCCTGTTATGGCGGTTTTATGAATATTTAATTCAACTCTACAATTCGTAAAAATTACAAACGGCTATTTAACGATAAATACTTAAAACCAGACAATGTTTGTGTAGACTGTATAGTTAAATTTGAAATTACTGGATTTCCTTATCCGTTATAAATTTCATATAAGTGAAATGTTTAAACTTTACTCACTTGACTCAACATTACATTACGAGTATGTGTACTTTCACCCCGAGTTACCGTTACTTGAACTACTAGGTATCTTCTGTCTCGGTCACACATCGCTTAACTCAATCTCTATTACCTGAGCCGGTTGTAATATCCTCTCTGGGGTATCTGTTCTTATCTTGCCCTCTTTTGTAATTTATTGAACAGGAACTGACAGCTCGATTTATAAGTTTATTGAGAGAGGGATTCCGCTTCCAGTTTGAATAGCCTTTGAAATGAACAAAGAAAGCTTCTATGAGCCCCATATCTTGAATACCGATCGACCTACCAATAAATGATTCATCTGCTAAAGAAAAAGGTGAGTGTATGAATTTTAAAAACATTGGATGTTTTCAATTAAACATTTCTTGGCGTGAAAAGTAAATAACGTCTTATACAAACGAGACAGATTGCACTATCTTGTAAAAGTTATAAATAATCAGTGCAGCTGGCAATTTCAATGAATCAAATCAAAGATTGTTTTGACGTCCATTTCATGATTTAGTGTTAAATGTACGCGCGTTTCGCTTGAACGTTCGCCGCGTGCTTACAGACCACGACGAGTCACGACAGAAGCTGGGAATTTTTCACAGGATGACGCAAATGCATTTTTTACACGCTTATGGTTGTGTTACTCTCGCCCCGTTATGACGCCTATTTGCCCTGGACAGGCGTCGGTTCGATCCGGTTTAGCTGGTTTACACGAGTGGAGCGGGTGTACGGACCCTATCTGGTTAATCTCTACATGCTATACATTCATCTCACTCTAATCGCCGTAAACGGAAGATTCATGGTCCCTTACAGGGAATTTGAGCGTCGAACTCGGTTCCTAGAAGAATTTATTGCTACCCCTTCCTCGAAACCTGTTCCGATGCTCTTTGATTTAAGGCTCTGTTAGATAGGGAAATAACGATAGTATTTTTTTAAGGATAATAAAATAAAACCTTGTACAGATTTTATTCGTAAAAATGCACGATTGATAACAAAAATGAATAAATATTAACGAAGTATGAAATAGTTACAGTAGAAATATTTTGGTAGATACATTTATGTGCATGAAAATATTTTATTCGTTTCCTGTATTGGCATCTCTTTAAAAATTATATAAAAATGATGTAATAATTGTAGCAAAGCTAAAGGCCAGTGAATGCTACACCAATTTACAAGATGGCGCCGGACGTTACGCAACAAGCTGTGCGCGGGCGCATTAAATTGATCGTTGCGCTGATTGACGCTCACGGCCTTTTGTGCACTAGTAAATAAATAACTCAGTCGCTTTATTGTATCATACATGATGAATAAGCGCTGTGTCTTTTGATGGTATTTCTGGTTTTACGTAGACGACAAGGACAGTTATATTGAAAATATCATAGAGATGCCTGCCTGCGTCACTCTGATGGAATTATTAAAAGTAAATTGCAAATGTAATTTATTAATTGTATAATCTAATGTAATTTATGAATTATGAGAAATCTCTATGAGAAAAATATTTATTTCTCATGTCGTACAAATGTGGGCGTAATGCATGACGAAAAGAGGATAGGTATGCACAAAAGAAACCGCAACACCGTGTTATTTACATCACCAATTTAAATAAATTTTGCGATCGCGGTAACGATTTTTTAATATATACTTTTTTAGTATCGAGTTCAGGGCAATATGGGTTAAGTGACTTTTAATAGCTGTAAACGTTTTTATCGATTAACAATATAATTTAACGTTCCAATAACCGTGTTGTAGGTATTTGTTCACGTGTAACGGCACGCTTGTCGAACTCGCTCGCTTCAGCAATTCGGTTCGCAATCACTTCAATATTTGCAAAAGCAATCGTAATTTAATTCCGAGCGCATTAAAACGTGATAAAATAAAGAATACCTACTGTACTGTCATTTGTAAGGAGGACAATAGCCTCGCAACGGAAACTAGGTAGGCTTCTGAACACTGAGTACGATTTTCCGACAAAAACAATAATATTTCCACGAGATTAATACTTAATATAAACCACATTGTATTTGTCATTTACAAGGAAAATAATAGCAACAAACTGGTAATTATTAATCTATAAACTACTGCATGTTATTAGTATTAATAAGCGTATGCTTGCGTCAATAAGGACAAACAAATCGTTGTTGTTTCCTTCCTTTAAAATGGTAGTAATGTTTTATTTTCATAAAAATGTACGATTCGAATGAATGAATATATTAAATCTTCTGAATGTTGGATCTAAAGTACCTACTTGAATATTTTATCAATTGATTCGAATATTTTGCAGATGATATGAAAAGTGATTTGTAAAGCAAGAATAAATAAATAAAATTAATCTTCACTCGTACCTAAGATAATCAAGAGTCAATAGATAAAGTAGTAACACAGACAGACAGAATAAGGCATTATTTTTGCTCATAGGTATAAATTGTATTACGAAAATGAACTACCTGCCTAGGTACTTGCCTAGGTACTTATGATTTAGAAAATTACACAGGCTTAAATAAATTAAATGAAGTATCCAAATTTATTATAAATGTAGTTTCTGATAAAAAAAATATATCAAAACCGAAACGGGCTATATGTCCGGGTGGAGAAGTGAAACTGGTTATTATAGCAATACGTACTTTTACCCAAGTTGTTTTAATTTCCGCCGTTACATTTGTGTTATGTCCTACAATTATATGGCATGCCCACAATTCCTTTCAATTACATTCGAACACAGCTTACGTAAGTCACCATTAATAGGCTATGAACGGTGGCTCGACGAACTTGTTTATAATTACCATTTGAGTCTTATTTATAGCGAGAACAAAAACTTACAAAGGTATTTTTTGTGTGTCACACGCACACACCGAAATTTTTTACACATATTAGTCATTATCTTATGCGTTAGTACTCTAAATACTTTATTTGCACTTTAGCATAGCACGGAATGGTTAATAACTGTCCGTAACAAACCAATTACTTCACAACGTTTCCATGTTTATGCGAGATTGAATTACTTTTACGGATCGCGATTGTCACTTATTTACATACCTGAATCTGAGTAAATGCCGTCCAGAATAAAAAGAAATCGACATCTCTGAGTGCTATAACAAACCAATTTACACCCACACAAACATTTGTTACGAATTTAACTTTTCATGCTCCGACCGAAGTAATAAAAATGCAAATTTGTTGTCAAACTAGAAGACTCGTTTGATATTTATGACGATTCCATGCATGCCAGATTATCTACATGTTAAAAGCAACTTATTAAGTTTTAAAGCTATATTAATTCAATGTTATTTATATACTCACGCGTGGTAAGTTGTTTTAATAAATATGATTAATACATTGTTATCTTACGGTGACATAGATAATTAACAGTGTGGTGATTATTAATTATTCATAGTATTTTGAATATTTTTAAAAGTAAAGTGTGTGGAAAATTTCAGGCTTCAACCTCCAAAATTCATTAAGGCTTAAGTGGAAACTTTCGGTAGGTGCACGGTGTTCAAAATGGCGGGCGAGCGACGCGCTGTAGGTAATGGCGGCCGGCCTTGGGCCGCGATCGCAATCAGCTTATTATTCAATCTCATGTCGCGAATTGGTCCGAGGTCCGGCGGCCGTTGAACCCACTAGCCATTCCACTCGACTCGTACACTTGTGTTTAGTATTCAATCATTTTTATGTGAAGCGGCTTTTGCAACGCATAGGCGGCTGCCACTAATTCGAAATATTCAGTACCAGAACCAAGCCTACAATATCCAGTAACAAATCTATTGATACCCCTGATGCTAAGTTGGAACGTCGCGTACTATAAGTTTATAGCAGTTTTATTGCTGCTATTCCACTATAATAGCATAGTGAAATAGTTGAGACGGCGGTGCTGTAATGTAACCGCAGAATTTTACCTCTCAGAAGCAGATGCGATCAAGCAGAATAAGAAAGCAACAATTAATTATAATTCTACTTCTTATTGCGCAGTGGCAAGAATAGATCCTTGAGAGAGATACACAGACTGTAAATTAATTACAGTACGGCACGGAGATACAACTATAGAGCTCATCTGAAATACTTGCTTTGAAGTAGGTATTACTATCTTTTATACATTTTTGGACGATGAATAAATGAATATTAAAGAGGCGAACAGTCAGATCTTATAAGTGTTTACTTGAATTACTAAAAAAATCCAAAAAAGATGTTACGTCTTGATATCTTACTTTTATGCACATATCTTACGCAAAATGTATCAGAATTTGTAGTACTCAAAGAATTTTTTGAGCTTACTTTAAGTGTTTTAAGTACTTTGTTTGAGACATTTTAATTTAATTAAGTTAAGAGTGAGGTTACACGACCAACGCAGAAGAGGTCGTCGGTCGGCGGTCGGTGGAGCGTTGACGTAAATCCGACACGGTCCGTTATGTCCTCCCGAGAACAATGGGCCGGTTCGCGCCACTCGACTAATGAGAAATGTTTGTTTTTCAGTCTCACACAATAGCTACTCTCATTGCTGCTCTCATTATTACCTCCTGTAGACCCCAGACTTGAGAAGTGTTAATAATCTTCAGCATCTTTCTTTTACACCCTCTAATGGATTGTCTATTCAGTGTTCGCGTTCCCACTACGTTTCTGCGCCGTTCAAAAGAATGACCAAATACAAATATGCAAACAAATAGACAGGAACGTATGTAAAAAGTTTAACAAACGAGCTACAATTTAGCGATGTTTCAAAACCGATCTTGATTGAAGGCTCATTAGGCGTGCGAAGTCGATACGACTACGCGTCGAACCGGTCGTGGTCGTGTCCGCTTGATTTATGCTTTTGCCTTCGAAAAGTTTTTTTACTAGACCGGTTTCCCCCATGAATGCTTTTTGTTGCGCTACCTGGATGTGAAAAGAATATAGTGTCAGTTTTTTGTTGTAATAATAATACCGGGCATTCCTTTTGTGGCACATGCGGACGTGGTCTACGCAGGGTTGCCAGGCGGAATAGAAAAGCCTTAAGGAGATTAACACCTAAAACTAGTAGAAGCGGTAAAAGCCACCGGTAAATCAGCAAAGCACGGCATACCTACATTTTTTAAAGTCCATATGCCAGTCTTTTATAGAAGCCGGTCAATATATTTTATTATTAATTATCAATTACCGATGAGGTGATTAGGGACTATAATAAAAGCCTACTCTAAAAGCAGGATAGATCAATATTTTACCGAAGATTACTAAAAGTATGTATGTACCATGCATGTCCAGCTAATGCCAGACGCTTGGCAACCCTAGGTTCACGGGTGGAGACGTGATACGCTGGCGCTGTGGCTTCATTATATTAATGGACACAACCGGATGAATACAAAGATGGGGCCTTTAAACCTATATCGCTCGTGTAGGACATGTACTTGTTTGATGTTTAGCGAGATGTGAAATTGGCCCGTGAAAACGACGCCTACGTTATTTTGAAGTAACAAATTGCGACATTATCTAAAAATATTTACGTACCCGTAGCGTATTAGTTTGCAAATTAAAGTAAACTTCGTTGGAAGGAAAATAATAAGGAAAACGCGCAGAAGGTAGCTTTCCGTGTGTCGGAAATAATTAAAAAACAATTGACCTTGAGTTTATCATCAAACTATTAATAGGTACCTGTTTGTTTGTATCGTTTTCTTCGACTGGTTAACCCTGAAATATCGTTTAATATAATTTATTTGTAGGCGCATATTTTTGAATTTAAAGTATAAATAATATTGTAAGTTATCAGTGTGACACTATTTAAAAACACGATTTCCTTCCAAAAGTAGTGTTTAAGTTGATTAACTTATTAGTTAATTTAATCTTTTTCCGCATTAAAATATCATTGGTCAAGTTAAATTAATCGTTCGGCAGTCGTGGTGGATGTGCCTACGAATACGACCTTTATTTGACATTGGCGGGCGCCCGACCTCGCCTTAACCAGTTTTTGTTGCACTTTTTTTTGTCGGAATGGAAGTTATTTATCTGCCAACTTATGTACCACCTGCCGCGGTCGTTACCCGCTTAGAAAAACTCCCCTCTTTCAACAAAAGATATCCCCGAAGTTATTCTTACTTATAATTACGGGCTCACAAAGTGATTCGGGCAGAAACCATCGACTTTTTGTTCCCTAGCAAAAAATTGCCCTTTAATTCTTCGGAAAAGGGCATTCTTAGCTTTGAAAGGAGTCCCTTATGTGCGCGTTTTTTATTGCAATAAAAAATGTAAACAATTCGTTCTACGGGAATACATTCGAGATACGAGTTATGAAACGTGTTATCCCAGCTTCTCTATGTAAGAAGATAAAGCATCTGGGGGTAAGACAGTTTGAAAACTTTATTCTTATTTATGACCAACATTACATTATAATAATATGTGGCACCGGTAGGCGGGAAGCGGAATATGGAATGATGCACAGTTTCCTATGAGCGTTTATCTTGTGTTGAAATCTGTAATCCTTCTTGTATCTATAATCTTTCAATGTCAAAGTTATGATTACTGCATTTTTCACTTAATTTATGTGTGTGTTCCATATTGTGCGAAGTGAACATTATGAAAGCGGTGCCTTGAAAACTTCTAATTGTTTTACAATGTAAGCTGTAATGTAAACTGTAGAACACATGTTACAATGTAAACAATCTTGACGTAATGATACGGTGACACGCACGGACGTAGTGGCTGCTATCTGGCGTTTCAAGATATTTCTAGAGCACTTATACACGTAACACTTATGTATGTTGTGTAATCGTGTCGACGCGGTAATCTTAAAACAATTATACTTTAAAATGTTTGATCATTGATTAATGGAGTAAACATCATTAGTGAAGCTATGTTTGCTTATTTCTTTTATCTGTTTGGCCCTAAACTAGATGTTGTTACACATGGATGTGAAACAATAAAAAGATACCGCACAATTGTTTGTCCTCCAATTTAAGCACTTGTAGGTATTAAAATAAAACAATTGTAAGACAAGTAAGACAGATAATTAAATTAAGTAAATTTAAGTAACGTAAGACAAGATTTACCAACGGTATTGACGTAAACTTAAGTACCTATGTCACTTTCGTCCTCTAAAATATCCTTTTTATATTAGCATATATTTTAATTATTTGAAGATATAAAAATATGTTACACAGCTATATAACATGGCATTATCGGATTATTTAAAAAAAAAACAAATTGTAGAATGCAAATACATATATTATAGTTACATCTATTGATAACAAACCTCTAAATATTAGGAATTAACTACTAATATCTTTAAATAATAGCGATAGTCTTAATGTATAATAGTAATCAAGCACAGCAATGCTTTTACATTTAGTACCACACTACTACAATCAGCATTAATCCACGCTACATCTTTGCGGTACATTGGTGCCACAGGACTAACACCTAAAATATAAATACATAAACTCGAAGTAAATAAACTGATATGCTCGGAAGTCGCAGTTATCTCTTGTATTTCTAGAGCGATACACATGAAATGATACGGCGGAACCGTGTCAATACGATAATAATGCTTAGATAATTCTGCCCACAGAGTGTGATAAAACATACGATATATTACAATGTTATTTAAAACAGTGTGATTAATGTCATAATCTTAATTATATTAATAATTAAATATGTAGGTACCTATAATTATTGTTTGCTCTTCGTCAAAACAACATTAAACTGACATGTTCTAAGAAACACATAAATGCGTGGTATAAATTGTATACTTTAAGGAATAACACTCGCCATTTGTAAATAAGTTGCACAATTTTCAATAGAATTAAGTATAACACGAGAATTGGGAATATTTCTTTTCGGTGTTGTTTCTGTACCACTTGATGAGGATGGTCGATCCATAAACTTAATTAGGAATTTACTCTTCGTAAGGATTGGAAAAGTTTTCACGCAGAGCTCGTGTAGAAATATTACTGTCGCTCCTATTTCCGTCATTTATCTTTTTTGTAGCCTATTTCGATTTATAAGACAACAAGGCGGACATAAATAAATGAGGATACTAATCGTCTAGGCATCGTGGCTATCAAGACTTACCGCGTAGCATTGTTGACTGACATTGTTAGTGGCCACTTAGAAACGGATTGCCGTTATGCCTATCAACTACCTTTATTTATTTGTTAATCATACAAGATTACGTAAATGTGGGCTATATTATTTAAATTTATAGAAATTATCATATACTTCCTATAACAATTTGAAATAATAATTTCCTTCAATACAAGACCACAATTTGTCGTGTATGTTAAGAATTTAATACATTACGCCGCTATAAATAACGTGTAATACTTTTGGCATCCTTCATTATCCACTTGAACGTCTGAATGAAGTGATACTGATATGAAGTCGCCTCACACGACTGTTATAAATAGACTGGTTCAACTTCCAGTGTCGGATGTCAAGTGGTCGTATTATGCGGTATCGTGTACATTTATGTATGCTGTGTTAGTTTACTGTTATCTGCTTTTAATTAAGTATATCCATCATCCTCATGCACTCAGTATTTATAAGATGCTTTAGTAAGGTTAATAGTAAGAAACATTTGGTGTACCATGTGTAATATTTCTGTAATTAACTAAGTTCCTATTTAGAATTTCCTAGTTTGTGTGTCGTACGGAATTTGAATATGACAAATCTGACTACATGTAAACATGACACGTTTCTAGATAACTGTAATTTAGGCGTAATAAAATAAGAAACAGCTAAATTAGGTTGGCGGCCATAAATTGTATTGCCTATACTGCAGAAAAGTATATAACTGGAACAGCAGAATAATTGTTACATATTTATTTTAACAAGGTAACATAATGCATGAGCGAAATCACTGAAGTTTTATACAATCCATCAAACGTTTTCGTACAAGCAAAAGCAAAAGTCCTCCAAATTAGCAGTTAGCGAAGTTTCACCAGTAAAATATTACAGACAGTCGTCAAAGAAGTTGTAAGCGGATATAAATCTCAGTATTCACAGTTTAGTTTGATATTGCCCGCAACTGCTCCGAGAAGTTGGCTAACAAACTTCGCGAAAGAAATGTTCAACTTTTAATGCTCTTTCCTCGGTCGATTCTAATAATAGGAGGGAGGAAACTTCCTCCTTCCCTCTGTAATATACTTTACGTAAAATATGATCGGATGAATACATTTGCCTACATTACTTTCTATTGTTTTCGTTTATTTATGATATGTCTTTTTGTTATTCTTGTAAAATATGTGATGCTATTGTATTATAGGCAAAAATAGCATTAGCATATTATGTTTGTTTCATTAACGCTATTATTATTGTCACGCGCACATTTATACTCTCCATAGATAATTTACATACACATACCTACTGCAAAATTTCGTTTTGCGGATGCAAAAACGATATCTAATTTTATTAGTTACGATATCTACATGACTGGAGATCGAACCCGGAACCTTCTGCTGCAAGCCGGTAAGTCCGCTGCATGAAACGCAGCATTATATTTATTTATTTGGTATAACAACATACCTTAATAGAAATATTTCAAAACTGTATTTGCGAATTGATAAAACATTCCTTATCTTAATACAAGTTATCAGTTGTTTGTTACTCAGATATCATGTAATTTGCAATTCATTGCTATCGTCATTATTTTCGTTTTCGTCATGTTGCTCTTGTTTACCACCCGATTACCCGATTGCACCAGGAGAGTAATGATTTTCGAGCGTATGTAGGTATGTACAACTCTTTACATTCGTTTTTGTAGCACGAGTGACACTAAGCACGTCAAAATTTCAAAAATTCTAATTTTCGAATTTGAAATTCGCTTTTTTTCGTGATAGCATATATAACTCGTAGGTGTCATCGTGTGTCGCGTTTTTGAATACATGTGACTTGTCTAATAAGTTGCATTATATCAAAAAGTTTAGTCTAGTTTAGTCTAGTGGCAATCTTTCTCTATAGAGTTTATGAGAACTCGTAATAATTATATCGTCATGTATTTCTGTTTCTCTGCATTACATCCATCCGTATCTTATGTCCATACATTGTAATAATTGTCTTTTTTTCAATAACCACATAAAACAAGTTGTTTTGTCAATGCAGAAGAATTGAAAGAAGATAAGAAATTCGCAAGAACACATATTTGGATAATAATAACTAAAAACACTATCTTTATTTGTGTCCTGTTTATTTTTCGCTGTCGCAATCATTATAATTATAATTGCCCAAGTAGAGCTGTTTTCATACGATAATGAGTTATGTTTTAGTAACCTTGATTACGCGCCAGATCGGGTAACCGACATCCACTAACAGCTATTTGTAAGATAAGCCAGTTATGTTTTGACTCGCCACATGATCACCAGGAGTACTTCGTAATATGATATTGCTGTATAAATACTTGGTATATTTGGAGTTTGTAATATGGTGCATTTCAAAAACCGTCACTTATAATGTTACAACTCTGAAGCAGCAATCGAAGTAAGGTTCTTAGATATATATGAAGTGTGAATAGGCAAAGAGTGAATTGGATGTCTGGTTTTATTAACTTAATTAAGTATATATACTTTGTCTTCCATCCTGTCTACAACATCTGAAGTCTGGAGTAAAATTAGCTTTTATAATTTTGTTTAATGAGTATTTTTGTTCAAAGGCCTTACGTAACGGGCTTAAGTAAAGTATGTTAATAAATTGCATCTAACAGTCTGTAACAGTCTAATTTTTAATAAAGTACTTACCTATTTCTGACTTTTATGCATCTTATACTTATAAACGTTAAATTTCTGTTTCTTTTTATAACATCCACATTGTCAAACCACGAAGGGTTCTACCATCGTCAATTCACTTCATCTTTACCTTTCTTTGAATATTGGGGTTCTTATGGGAGAATTAATAATTATTTCGAATTATATCCTTTATTTATTATTATTGTTCTTTATTCTTATTTAAATGAAAACGCATAAATGAATTGCGAGTATTCGGTTCTGAGAGAACCATGTTTGAAATAATGAACTATGCCCGCTAATGCGATATAAGCGCGCATACTCCATCCATTCTTAATTCATGAATAGGATGTGCCACCTAGGATAGTGACACAGTGAATGGATGCATAAACTTTCGCTAATTTGAATATTTATAGAGCATTGTATCGTGTGACAGCATCGGTTAATGAGACGGCCACTCCCTTCGGTCACTCCACCCGGCACTCGGCACCGCCTGCCCGACCGGTCCAACCGAGCCATAATTTATCGAACGCCGGCTTATCTACGTAATAATCGATACTAGTGTCACTGCTCGTAATGGAATCCAAACAGTTGCGATCTAATTTCCCTTTGTTTATCGCGATCAGCGCTCATGAATAATGTTACATCACTTTTTGTATCTTCACGTGAATATAACGACGAATTTCGATTACCCGCAATGCGTGTTGCGGTACGAACTCACATTTATCCTGGAAATTTTTAAAACGAGTTTTTATTCGGCTACAACAATGTAGTTAAGCTTGCATGAAAATTGCCGCTGGCACATTCAAGTTTTATTAATATAAAATATGTGCATATTAAACGATGCAATGCACGCTCTCGGTCGTGAGTGTTTTTCAGTTAACAGCGGCGCAATTTGGCCCGCAGCTTCAGTAGAAAGTGAGTGTAGTGCAACATACATGCTTTCTACGTTATTATGCCATCAATCTCAACGGTATCGCCACAATGACACCATCTATCATATTCAATTGCGGCCGCCGGGGTCCGTCGACAGTCCCATATGCGCTCACGTGTGTCGTTAATAAGGAAGGATTTATTTATTATAACTCTGACCTCGATTACAGTGAGAGATGAACGTAGCTCAAGTCTGCTTAGTATAAGCCACTTAGGTGTAAGCTCACGAAGTTGACGCGGATTGCTTACACGACTACTTGACGTAATTTGTACTTATAAGTCTTCTGTTCTTATATGTAGCGAAAAATTACATGTGGCGACTGAGACCATGCGATGAAATTTAATTTCCGGTCGTAAAGAGATTTTAATTACATTACTCGTTATAAATGCTTTTGAAATGTAATAATAAACAAAAATGTTAGCTAAAAATATCTTAAAAAACAGTTTTTCTATATATAAAGAAATATTACGATTCCAATACCTTGCAATTGTGACATTGGAAAATAAACATAAACACTTATTATAGTTTCCTTTTGATATTACAGTTTCCTTTCACAAAATTGAGCTACAATTTAAAATAAATTAAGCAATAAAATAAACCGTAAAGGCGTAATCATGTATGTCGGTAAGTACGTACCTATATAATGTTATACTGTGTACACACAAATACGTAATAGATTTACGGAGTAACATATTGATTAAACAAGTGACATAAATCCATTGTCTCATTGCACAGACAAAAACAAGGTCGTGACGTAAAACTGTTGGTGAAATCCACATCTATCTAGTTGAAATGCTGACAAGGTAATTTGATAAGTTATCTGTACACGCAAAAATACTCAAGATTATCTATATTATCTTGTGATCTTATCGATATTGACAGTCAATGTCTAGATGCCTGAGAGAGACGGTAATTTCATTGAAGCAAAAATAGACATTACGAGCCTAGAGCTAAAAATTGGAGCATTGTGCTAATGCTCGTACAAGTAAAAGGTCCTTCGCGTTGAATTCAGAAAATTTGGCTTGAAATCAACACGAATGCCATACGAGTGTCTAATGATCGTTCACCAATTCTCAAAAGTAAGGAAATCTCCTGGACATATGAAAAGATCGCGATGGCGATTTGGTAATGGACGTGATATGGAAGCGGCAAGATTAATTGTTTTATTTTTTATTAATGAAAATATGTTTGTAGGTAACGAAAGAAAAAAAGATAAAAGCTAAAAGGTTTCATATTATAATTATGTAACTTTTGTTTTAAAAAGGTTCCAGTCAATAAACACCGGTTTTTTTGTTATGTGTCAAAATGGAATAGTACGAGTTACAAGGGAATAGTAGGATAAGGTATTATCACTTAAGGAAAAAACAGTACATAAACAACTCTGTTGAATTTATATTCAAATGAAAGCAACTGGTTCAATGAAGTACAGCTGCTTCGAAACGACAGTTAGCCCTTACATATTGCATGACACGTTATGTTAAACATGTGTACATACGTAGGTACAAAAAGACTCTTTATACATGAGATTTCTGTTAGATATCATATGTAACGTAAATGCCTTCTGTTCATTTTGATGTAGATACCCTTTTAAAATACACGGTTTGATAACAATTATTTTTATTTCTTGCGAAAATTTTCGTATAAAAAATGTATTTATCGTTTCATTTTTTGTTTTTGTTTTTTTAATGTCAAAATACAAACAAGGTGAGCATGTGGTATCAATAAGTTATTCAGTTACCTCGTATGTGCTTAAACTCTTACTTAAATCCGGTTACCATTAAATAATAAGAATAAAAATATAATAAGATAAATCACGTAATGTAATCTTTAATTCAAACCAGAATAAAGTGTGTGGTGGTAATACTTCCGGAGTCGAACCACAAAGGATTTTTTAGCGGCTTGAAACTTTTTATATTTCTTTAACAACAATAGACCATGATATACGATGTATGCACTAAAGATTACTATTTTATTATAATTGTATGTTATGTATGAACGTTAGTCATGTCTAGTGTGCACGTTCGAACTTAACTCTTGAAGGCGATAACCTTCGGCCCACGATAACTGCGCTAGATAAGCTCGCCGACAATTTACATATATTTAATTAACGAAACAATCAAGTATCAACACACTGCATCATACTACATGAATCTAATTTATTTATCCTCGTTATCATCGTAATTCTGAGGCGTAATTCCCTATTAGACGATTATAATTTCTAGTCCCGTTCTGATAAGTTTCCGTTGTTTATTAGGTGATATTAGTTATCAATATACTAAATAGACTGTCGTTTTTAATCTAAGAAGCATTAAGCTTCAAGTTTCAACGTAAATTCAAACGAGCATTACAAGATTATATATTAGGTACACAATGGGTTTAAATGATACCTTTGAAATGTTAAGTACACCACTCTTTGCTTTTTAAGGAGGTGTTTTTCTAACTAATCAAGATTTTCTTTGTCTAAATTTTGTTATTGAATACCACTTTTAAGTAAAATGGTGTGTAAAGAAATCTATTATATTCTTTAATTAATAAATAGGCAATGAATCAAATAAATACAAATAAATCAAATTGAAGTGTGCGTTTGTATTCCTCCTATAGCTATTTATAAGGTGTAACAAAAACACAGTGATTAAAATTTGGTATATATGACTTAGCTTCTATTTAACAAAAAATGTGTTAGGCTTCTATGCATAAAAATTAAAACCCATGAAAAATACCGCGCGAGCACCATTTTCTTAAAATTGTTTTCTCAAAAATGTTTTTAAACGCGGGTAAACCCACGGAATGCAACTAGTATATTAATTTATGGTGTGTTAC
>DWRA01000020.1:0-48065 GCA_018250295.1 Spathilepia clonius
AATCCTTCTATAGTAACTACTAATAAAATTAGATTGCTTGACATCGGATAAGGTGTTGCCCCTAAGGACTAAGTTAGAATGCCACGGATAAGTATGTCTCCCTTTAAACCGGCACAAGTTGGATTGCCGCTAGTGGTTAATATGCATACCTACTTCCGAACTTCGGAAAATACGTTAAGTCGTCTATCCTGGTTGTTATCATTGCATAGCATTCTTTAAGTCTTATCAAAAGCCTTGGGGTGGTTTGAAAATATCCTACTTAAATCGGCCTTTAACCCGTTCCTCCACTTATTCATATTAGGTCAGGGTGATGTAGCGATTCGGGCCTCCCTCAGTTGTCAGGAGAAACCGGGAATAGTGAGATATAAAAAGATTTATAGTCATTTTAAAACGATATTGCATCACTATGTCTAATTGGTCGTTTTTATAATTCTAATTTACCTGAGTTTTCTTGCGGCATTATCCTCGTTACGACTGTTCGTTTTTCTCACAATCATCATTAAATGATACATTTTTTGTGTGCATTCATACGCAATCAATGTTTGTGATAAATCTATCATTGTTAATATCAGATGAATACGGAAGATGGTAAAGTTATATTTATCATCCCATTCGTATTTATTTGCAGAGGAAGTTCAATGAAATATTAATTATTTTGTAGTAGTGCTCAAAGCGCAATGATTGAAGGTATCAAAACGTTGTGTTACTTGAGGTAAAACATCTTATATGGGACTTATTACAGATGCACTTACGGTTAGGTGGACTATATACTCATTTGCTACTTCTATATTATAAATAATAATAATTCGAGAGCTATTAAGTACTATTTGGACGGATGTTCGCTAGTGGAAATTTCGAGGATTCGCAATTGGGACATGGCATTTTAGGGATATATGTATGTCGGGCAATCCAATACACTGCTTCCAGGATTTATGCCATTCATTAATTAGCAGAAAAGTGGAAAAGGGATCATGTTTTAAGGTCAATACTCTTATGCGGATAAGTCATACATATTATATTAATGACGTAACGTTAACCTTGACACACTGTTAAGTTCATAAGGAAGAAGTTATTTAGTCGTTTAGGTAATCAAATTTACTCAAACACTAAATTGCTACGGTACACAACGACACTACTTTAAATTTGCTGTTTAAAATGAATTGGACAAAAAAACGGATATGCCAAGGATTATAATAAAACTACGTCTTAAAGCGAGCGTTTGCATTAGCGTTTAAAAAATACTGAACCTTTACCAACGTCGCTTTGTTATAAAAGTTGCTTTAAAGAAATCTTTGAACGTAGTCGACTCCTTTTTATTATTTGAAGCATAGTAATACAAATGTTTTCATAGTACGTTTTTTTAAATTAAATTTAAAGGCAAACTGCTATGTTTATGAAATGAGGTCCTTATTATCTATAGACATGGAACGTGTCAGGCAAAGTCATACTTTTCTGTACAGTTTTTCGATAGCCACGGTCTGTGCCTGCACGGTCGTCTCACGGAAGGTATACATACATTCATACATACACATTATATAGAACGATACTATTTTGTTTGCAGCGTATCTGACACGGTCGGTGTATGTAGATATAAATATACTATGAGCCGTATATCAGTAAAATTATAGCATCTACAAAGAATTTGAAGCTTTGATAGTAGCTTTAAATGTTAAAAAAAACGATTTTGAAAGAAGACGTGGCGTAACAATGCAAGTTTATTTCACTCCCTTTTATCCATCCTGTCTCGTTACAAAGAAAACATTAATTAAAAGCAAATTTACAACATAATCAAAAATAGTTTCTTACTATCATAATCGCGGGGAGGAATATTTTTCTCGCTGCATTTTCTATTGTTTTTCCTATTTTTCTGATTACTTGCAACTTTAAAAACCATTTTTTTTAATTACACTTTTTCATAACGGGTATTAGAAGACAATAACTTTTATGTGATAATGTAACTTCATAAAAACCGCTCACTGTTGAATGCTACCTTACATCGAGTTAACTTATTCTAAGAGTAAAACAAATTTTAGCTAGATTTCACGATATTTACTGTAGTCACTGTGGATGTTTAATAATTCGCGAGTGACCACAGGGTCAAATGAGACTCTGAATTCGCATAACTAGTGTATATCTGCGTTGAGTGCCCGGAAAAGACTAACATTAATTCCCATTATCACTGATAACGAAATTAATAACTGCTATTTGAGCTATCGATTTGGAGATTAGGATTATCAGTTACTGCAAATTTCACCAATGTTTGTCCATAGCCAAGTTTAATAGTATAGTAAAAGTTTTAGTCGTCTGATCATCAAGAAACCATCATCAATATACAAAGATTCATCTGTTTTAAATGTAGCCAAAGTTTAAGTACATCGTTTTGTTACTTTTTTTGATTATATTTTATTTAATCTGTACAAGTTGGTAACTATAAATGTTTACAAGATATACGTATACACACAATTATATACAATATTTACAAATAAAACTAAACTAAACTAAACAAAAATAAACTATAAAATAAACAAAAATAAGAGTATAAATTAAAGATAAAACAAATGGTCCAAATCACTACCCCTAGGAAGAGTTTACGAGAAGAGTTTAAGAGTTTAGTTTCTTGTTACTTCAATAATATTTTAGATCAATTTTCAATGATAAGTCATTTTTATTGCGGTAATTATTCTTGTACATCTCAAGTAGGTATTTCTGATTGGCGGGTTTGTAACTACTAATGAAGATAAAGCTAGTAGCTACCTTACACCTAGAAAATAACTAAATAAAACTAATAGTTCTTGTTTACAATATTTTTAAGGGTTCCATACTAATAATTTCGTATTTTTTATGTTTTATTGCAGTTTCACGTCTTGCGCGCATCAGTACACACTGATACACGCACTCGATTTTTTCAATAAATGCACTAAAAGAGTAAAATTTCGTAGATGCATACACAAGTCCGCATACGCATTTTTTATAAGATTGCATTAGAAAATGAGCTTCCAATCCACCTGATGGTAAATACTGTACATAGACTTATGTAATCAACTCCTAACAAAGCCGCTTCTACCTGAAGCCGATCACATAATTATGCGTTGCCACTATAAGTCCTGAGGACTATGATAATGACTTTATATATCTGTCTGCTGGCATCCATACCCTTAAACCAAAACGCACACATAGTATTTCACACTAGAAATGGATATGGTGATGGTACCTCCCAGGTCGAACAATACTGATTCTACCACCATCTGATCCACCATGAATAGTGGTAAATTATTCCCTTTCTACATACATAATTATATAAAAAATGTAATTTGCAACACAATTTCGTAATATAAAGAGTAATCAAAAAGATCAACCTTTTTAGATACAATGTAATTTACATACGTAAGCACTTAGCCAATATAGGTATATTATCTGCTTCATATTATGTTTTTAGATAATAGAATTCCTATTATAAATATTATTTAGATTGTGACCGATTGCAATATTATCAGCTGTCAGTGTAATTTCTTTTAAATCATTCCTCAACACAAATTAGATTAAAGCATTAAAATAAAAATACATTAAATAATTTAAAAGCCGTAAAACACACACATATAATTTTCATCAGAGATACCGACGAATAATACAACATATTATTTAAATTAGAGTAATAATATGCCCAATTTTAGTATAAACATGAGCTCGTAAGAAAATTCAATATTAAGTACAAACAAGTCCATTTTTCGAAATTTGATTCTTATTTTCGAGTACGCTTCTTTATACATGCCAAAAGATACTCGAGCACAAGTGTAAAGTATAATTCATATGTATGCGTGAACAGCGATAGCCAAATAGTTTGAAACACAGATTATTAATCAGAGAGTGCAAGATACGAACCAAGTACGCACTTATGATTTTGTAAAACTAATATTGTAAAATTATTATCAATTGTATAAATTAATCATCACTCGCTTAAATTGTGAAGAAAAACATCGTGGGAAATCTACACGCCTTAAAGTTCATAATAAAAGGTTGCCATAGGTGCATGAAGTCTACCAATCCGCACTTGACCAGCGCCGACTGTGGTCTAAACACCTCTCCTGAGAGGAGACAAGCAGCCAACAGTGAAACAATAAGGGGTTGGTGACGATATTTGGATTAAATCTGTTTTATGGCATGACATAAACAATTTGAAACGTCAACGGCACTTGATAATATATGTACACTAGTCGTTTTTATCATGACATTTTCAATATGCCGTGTCGTGTGATAAAGTGCTCGGTGAAGATTAGACAAAACCATGTGGTAAGTGCCAACGGGTGCCATTGCTTGCTATCACCTGTTCCTGTAGAGCCTGCAATTTGGATTTTACCACATAACAAAATCAATGACACGAATACCATGATACGAATTACCATGAACATCAATGACAAATTTTATATTGAATTATAAACCTACCTGATATTAATCATACATGCTCGAATATATTTAAGACTAACAATAAGTGAAAATGTCTCCGTGTTTCTCTACTGTTCTAGAGAAACATATTTTAAATGCCTTTTGTTTGTAATATGAATGAAAGTTACCACTTATCATCACGTGTATTGTGTGTGTTTGTTAGTTTTATTAAGTATATAAAATATAAGCTTATATTCACATACGAGTTCTAGCCTCAAGCCATATAACTCTAGATACTATCTACTTATCATACGCTGTATATTATTATGACTTCCCTCCCCAAGCTACACTTAATCTTTGTCAACCACATTATGATAGCAACTTAAGAAAATTTTATGAGCATAGCCTTTTATCTACCCGACTAAACAACCCCCAAAGGGATTATTGCTGTTAATAAACCGAGGAATTTGTACCGCAGTGTAGATAACGCGAACATACTTTGATATGAGCTTACCTTTTATCTCTTGTCTACGGGATATTAAGAATTAAGTTAGTTTTATTTAGGTCAAAGCTTTAGTATTATAATATAGCTAACAGCGATGAAATATTTCAGGGTTGGTTTCAATGTTCCACTACTGAATACAGTCAGTTTAAAAGGTGATAGAACCCTTTGTGGTTCAACTCCGGGGCAGCACCAATGTTTTGCCCAATGATTCGAAATTTTAAGACCAGTTTAAATTTTGGAGTATACCGAGGAATAATGTAGAGACAGTTTTAGAGGAGTATAAAAATAATAAAAGTACAAGAGCATGAAGCGCTAATTCATATTGGCTATGGGCGTTATGACAGTATTTTTCAAGTAAAACTCAGAAGGTAATGTACAGTCTTTTCTATTTCAATAACAATGTATATTCCCGTAGTACATTGTCTCAAAAGTAGGACGCAGTGAAGCGTCCTTAAATTATATGAATCCAAACATAGGACGTGCTCTAAAGAATTTCAATAATGGATTTAGTGAAACAATAGCGGTCCCTAAAACTGTCGCAACGGACCTTTAACAGCATTAGCATAACAATATCAACGCAACTAGTTTCAAATTTTAATTTGAATGTGCGAAATTGGTTTTCAGACCTCTTGGGTAAGTTCTCGTTAGTTTTAATTGACAGACTTTAACTTCTATTACACCGGAGCATACGAATAGGAGTAATTAGAAGTTATTTTACAGTAGACTAACGTAACACAGAATTTATGCAAGATAAGCATTGTAATTGCTGGCCCCGCGCGCGCGTGTATACTGTAAACGCGTGTATACTGTAAAGTTGGGTAATGTCAGGTGCGCTTGCTAGTTGGATCGGTGACCGTTAGTGGCTAAATGACGTGCTAGTCCTTGCTTCCGAAGGCACGTTAAGACATCAGTCCCGATTGTACCTATTAGATAGCAGTCAATAAATCTTGCCGAATCTTCATTAAGTACATTGGCAAGATTTTATCTAATTACGTTTGAAAAATCCTCGTCTTTTTATTAACCGTGAATATAAGTACATGAACAGCTAATTACCTTAAAAACGTTAATGTGTGGAATTATACTGTAAATGTAAATTATCATAGGCTAAGAAATAAATAGCTGTATTTTCCGTCCATTACAATTTTTATGCATGTTATCTGTGTGTTACAGTGAACTCAACGATATGATGATAATATTATTTCACATAACACGAGTAGCGTAGTTAGCAACATACTGGTATGACACGCAGAGGTTTGGGATTCGAACTCGTGCCCGGTGGTCATCTAAATAATAAATTTTGATTTCTGATTAAGGACTGGGTGTCATCGTGATGGGTGTACTGTTCTGGCAATTTAATTTGATTTACACCTGGATGTCTAGTTCCATAGAGATTGAAATAAATTATATGAATGTTAATTTTACTAAAATTATGCAAAAAAAAATGTCTAAAGATGGTAGAATCATTTGTAGTTCGACTCCGATGGCACTACTGGCATATCTATTTCCGTCTAATAACCACAGTGTTGAATGCCGCTGTGTTTTGACTTTTGATTTGAAGGGTGTGGTTAGGGAGAGACATGCTTCTTCGAGGCGTACCAACCTAAGTCCTCAGAGGTAGCAACGCATCTGTGATCAAGCTCATGTAGGACTCTAATCTTATCTGAGGTGGATCACAGAGATCCAGTGGCGGTTGTGTTCACTTACCATTATTACTTACAATAAAAAACATTTTATTAAAGCATCGTAACATCTTAGTCTTTTGTATACATTTGTGCAAATAACTTTTGATTATAACATTCATTTATCTAGAATTGAAACATTATGAACATCATGACGCATTCTCTAAATTGTATTTACTGAAAACTTTACTTTTATTTCAAAGAACTAAAAAGATAATGCCTTAATAGGCAGTTTTCAATTAAACAGTAGTTACGTGGTATTGATATACTACGTAACTGCTGTAGGTATAATTTTAAACTGCAGCTGTTACGCCAAATTAACATTTGTAATTCCTCCACCAATATCCATGGTAACAGTGTATATGCAACTGTAGCATAATATGCTACAGGGTTTCTCACTTGTATAAAGATTCCTCCTGATATGCCACATTGTATGAAGGTCTTGGGCATAGACCCATTTTACCCCCTAAAGACCAAGGCATTCCGCCTCGAATATGTTACCCTTACCACACTCAAACCAGAATACACCAGCACATGACACTGTTGTTACTGGGCAGAAATAGGCCTGATGTCGACAAAATCGACAACAAGAGGTTCTACCACCTTAAAATATCGTTCCAGTTTTTCAGTGAACAACTATTTCCAAAAGCCTCAATGATAAAAAAATAATTTATGGATATTTAGAGAAATATTTTTTGAATAAAAAAAATAAAAAAACAGTCTTATTACTTATTTTAAGGTAATCGTTTGTATTTTAACCATATCATCATATTAATATAGAATTAAGATATAATTAGAATTACCAAATAAAAAGTGAGACTAGATATTGTTGTTGCCTAAACAAGAACAAACAGGTATTTTGACTTTATTGCTAGGTATACAGATAACCTACAAATGTCCGCTCGATGACTAGCATCAAAGATGTACTTCACAGTGATAGCTACTGATTTATTTGATCACACATTGACATCAATATTTTTATCTCCTTTAAATTCGATACATAATCAATCTAAAGTATACTACTGTGTGTTTCATTGTGTATGTTGTATTGTTTTGTGTCGAGATCAATATAATTGAAATAATACGATATTAATTAGAATGTGTTTGAAAGTTTGCTAAAATATATTTTCTGAAAGATGGTTGAACCACAGTCCAATCTAGAAGGTACCACCACCATACCTATGCCGAAGCATTTCTTGTGTTTCGGTGGTGATGCTGGCTAACTTAAATGTGAGGCCAACTTCTTGGTATTCGAAAGTGGCATCACATCTGTCATCAACGTCAGTTAGAGCACCTGACCTACATGGATTAGAGTCCATAACAGATGTCCATGGGTAGACAATACATCTATTAATAGTCTCCATTAAGACTATAATACTAATTTTGGTCGATTGCAGGTGTACATGACAGTGATCGGCATTATTTCACGAAAAGTGATATCATAAAAAATGTTATGGAAAAACTTATTTATCGTTAATTATTATCAAACATATTTAGCGATGCTTATACGTATATTAACCAAAATTCATGAAATAGTGACCTATTTATAAAGCCAGTTGAATTTATTGAAATTATCCCTCAGTGTTTATCTCAGAGGCTGCCAAGCGCATCCGGCGGTCATTAGTAGAGTTGAAATGTCATTTACATGAACATGAAAATGACCGTAGTTCATTATGTGCCGTGACCGTGAATTACTGTGAACATTATTATATGGTCACGTGAGTCCGTTATGTCATCTTTATATATTGTTATTTCATCCAGTTCAAATTCAAATTCATTTATTTGCCACATGAACGAGTTATGACTTTTACGTACAATCGAAAAATCTCAGCGCACTTAACACGAACGTATCTATTATAATACTAATCAAAATTTTCCTTCATACTGTCATTAATGACGTACAAAGATAACAATATTTCACGGGAACTATGTTTAAATTAATCAATTAAAAGTATAACCTCATCAATTTTTAATTCTAAAGTTATTTCCAATTTCGTGTAATCAACGTTAATTAAGTATAGATTTAACGTAAAAATTAGACATAAATTTATTTGTTTTTACGTTAATTTCTTGTACATTTTGTTATGTAACGGGTACTCACGATACGGAGTTTGGATTTTTTAGTTGCCTTTTTTCAACGCAGTTGTATGGTATCGTGGTCACAGCGACACTGTAGCAGCGGGGAGAAACCGTTTACAAGCACTTGTGGTAGATTAAACTATCTACCCTCCGTCTAGTTAGTTTTTTATTTTTTAATAAATATTAGTCTAAAATCATATATTAATGTATTGTACTTATTCAATAACTAACCTTTGTAATAAATAGTTAAAATCGATATCCAAAATTAATAAACATACTCTCAAAGAAAAATGAAATCTTGACGAGCCCATTAGTGCACGAAGAAAAGACGTTCCGCGCGTGTTTCTCTATAAGGCAAAGTCACCATGGTTGGCAACGTGTGTTTATGATGCTGCTGAGTATCTCTTAAATTTAATTCCAGTCGCCTCCTACAACATCCAAGAAAGATAATATCATTTTGACCAGTACCACACATCTAACTCTTTCAAATGCACGTTGTATTAAATTTGTTTGTATACACGCTTGTGAATATAATTTAAATTAGTTTGTTTTACATCTTAATCGGCGTGTATACATAACTTAAGAATGACAATTTTAATTAATATTAATCGTTCCTGTTTAATATTAATATAAAAGCTGTTCGTAAGGAATCAAGTTTACGTATGTCTCCACTTTCTATGTCACACGTTCAAGTGTACAAGGTCAAGTCGCGATCTCATTATCGCACGTTATTAATTGAACAAGAATTATTTAAACACTATTGCATTTTGGTACAATGTAATCGACATGGTTCTGTTTAAGCTTTTATCGCAAAAGTATTTAATAGCACTTTTATTTTTTTGGATTTTGTATTTTTTTAGTTACTCTTATAAATAAAGAGGTTTTCCATTTAATGGCGTGCAAATTAAGTAGGTCCTTCTAAAAACTGTTTCTTTTGTGCATTTAGTGGACCATTACGTTTCATATTTTTTTCTAAATAGTACCTTCTGTAATTTTATTATACATAGTTGTTAAGATTCGCTGTGCAGTAACAGGAACTCTAGATGCATTCATGCGGAAGAATTACCAAAAATTATTCAAGAATAAACATGATAGTAAATATTATATCTAATAAAATCAATTTAAAACCCAATTGTTCTCGTGTTAAGATTGAAAGTCATTTGTTGTCAGCCGAAGATAGCCTTGACTGATTTAGCGAAATCGTCGATGGTCAATGACATTATGACACGTTGTTGATCTGCATTGGACTGATTGAATAGTTATATTATTCAGGTTAATTGGTCTTTTATTGTAGATTATGATTTATTAAGTAGATTTCGACCAAGAAAGACATAAAATAATTATTCAGAGAATCCAATTCTGCCACTTCGACTTACAACAACATATTATTACATGAAAAATTGGCACATTTTATCATGGAACAAATATATAAATATGTAATCTTATAATGTTAAAATAGCAATAGAAGATTAGTAAAATAAGCCTAATAATAAAATAAGTTCATAAGCCTCCAGAAACCAAATATCTAAGCCGAATTTAAACAAGACATAATGTAAATAAATAAGTTAGTTTCCTTCCAAACCAATGAAATAGTTGATACGATAATGAGTAAAAATACCTATTACCAACGTTGTGACAAATTTTCATTACCAATTAAGATAACACTAAGGGTCTATTAAACTAACGGCCTGATGACGAGGAGCATATAGTCATCGTCAACCTGCTGTGGTTAATTGTTATTTATTCCTTGATCTGATACAACACTATTGTGTTAAAATGCGTAGTGAAGGTGAAGTGCGATGATAAATAATTCTTGTCGTCATAATAGGATGACGAGTTGCTATGTCTACGAGTCCGGCGTCAAAAAAGGGTATTACTGTAGTCATCACGCATATACGCATAATTGATGAGTCGTCCTCAACATGGGGACAGCCCAGCTATGGGACAGGAATGGTACTGTCCCACTGCCGGGCGCAAGTTTCTTCTAGAAAGAGAGGAGTAAGGGGTACTCACCGTGCTGTGAATAACTAGACTTCACATAGCTTTGCGAACTTTTTTTCAAAGGACTCTTAGATGTGTACGTTAACTCGTGAAATTTTCTTTTACCTTTACTGTAAGTAATATTTAATTTCTAATACACATGTAACTTCGAAAACCAGAGATGTACGCCTAGGTTTTGAACCTCGGACTATAAACTTAGTTTTATCTTACTTACTACACGACTCGTCTCATTGTAACTGGTGATTAAACTGATACATATTAGTGGAAATCTCATCTACATTTTTTTATGTGCGAAGGATTTTGAGGGATCCCAATAAATACACCAAAAACGTCTAAATAATTATTCAAGTCGAGTTTGTGAGCCAAAGAAATCAACTATAAATGATGTACGACGGCGGTCTCATAATAATCTACATGAAGGTTCATTATGTGACGTAGTCTAGGGGTTTTAAACCTTTAGTCTTCCTAACATCCAACGAATGTTAATTAAGCGAAGCAATCAGTTTAAATGATCCCCTAAATTGGGATAAACTGGACATAATCCTGTTCCTCCTAGGTCCTTGTTAATAAGGAATTTAGTGGATTAAAACAGCATCCATTGTGCTGTTTTAATCTTTGAATAATAATGAGCATTAATTAGCGGAAACTTTTTAACATCATACTTTTGATCATACGTCTGTGTATACATTGATGCATGAAGCTACCTCGGCCATACCCCTTCAATGGTAGAATAAGGTACGGGTGAAGGAACAACTGCTCTTTTGAACTTTTCAAGTTACTCACAATGCATCTGATAGGGTGTAATATTATTTATTATTAAATTACAAAGACCGTGGCCAACGGCTTTGGAAGCTCAAAAACATGCACGATATTTAGCGGTCTGCTATCCATCTCCTGACATATCCTAACCTAATGATCTAAACAGGCTGTGGAGCTATGCGCACCTCATATACATAGTTTCGTTACAATAATGGAGTAAAAACTAAATTAGGTTTAGAAATAGTATATAGTCCTTTTCGTTGACACGCGGTATGCTACAGACACTAAATTACTAATTTTTGTTGTGTAACGCGTACTCACGATATGATGTTTTTATTTATTTATTGCCGATATTCAAAACTTCGTATCGTGAGTACCCATTACATAAAAAAACGTATCAATTCCGCGATAATATAAGTCTAAAATCATATAGTAAATTACTAACGAGTAATTTAACTATTTGAAGCAAATATGTGTAAATTATATTGTTATATTAAACTATGTTGCTTGTTTATTAAGTGAGAAATAACTGCCTACTAGGAATATATATTATAAATCATGATCGAAATGTCCTATTGTTAAAACCAAAAACTTGATTTTAAAGCCCTCCTGATTATATTTACGAGTGACAACTAGTACCAAACTAAGGACGGAAGTACTATTCCTCTATATACATAAATATAAATATAAAACATTCCGATATATTATTACGTTTTTATTGTTGCAATGACCTTAAATATATGTTACGTAAGAAAAGTAAGAGTATTGAATATAAAGTCGATTTTGAAGTAGATTGTTTACGTTTATAACCGTTTTTTACGTATTATTTTGGAAGTGATACTTTCGAAGTAAACAAATAGTGACACGTAACATAATTTTTCGTTTATAATCTAAATTATTGTACCGCAACTATAGTACCTACCCTAAACCTACACTTACCAGTAAAACCCATATGCCTGAGAGCTCTCCAAAAAAGGTATTTTACCAAGTTTACCAATACGTACTTGGCCATCGCGGTGGCCTACAGCCTGAACCTCTCTAACATGGAAAGATCTGTGCCCAACAGTGGGACAATAACGGGATTGGCTATATGTACATGCAATGAGAATAAAGTTTCTTAAGCCTCGGTGTTGGTTTGAACTGATGTAGATCGCAAACGTGTTTTTCTTATCAATAAAACGCTATACCTAATCCTATATGCGTTTGATTACTTTGATTTGTTACGTTCAAAATTCACGGTCCACTAAATATAATGGCAGTAATTTAATAAAATCTATTTTTTTAAGTTTTTATAATAATAATATTTGAAGTAATAAGTGAGATAGTTCAAGGCCGAGAGTTTCTATTGAATTTCTTTTAATAATGTCTTGATTTTTCTTCGTGAACTTATTTCATCTCATTAGAATTTCTTTAACGTAACAAGGTTACAATCTACTGCAAAAACTAGATTTTATTTATGTAAGACCTAATATTTTAATAGCTATCATTTATCAATATTTAAAACCGACATCGACAAAGCAGGTTTTGCGCGTCAGTGATATTAAAATGTCTAGCTGCACCACGCGATTTTACTCTCGTAAAAAAATGTTACATCAAAGACATGTAACCGAAATTTTATATCTTCGACAGTTTTAACACAATGGGGCGCGAGCGGGTTGTTGTGTGATTAACGGGTTGTAATATTATTCCGCGCAACCTTTATACATTTTTTAAAATAAAGTCTATATTACTCTTCATATCGTTAGCTATCTGTCATTGAAGGTACCGTGATACGTCGATTCACGCGTTTCAAAGATTAACCTAAACAAACAGATAGGATGGACAGATTATATGTAGTTACCGTATATACTTTCAAACGACGTACTTAGCTAATTTATTATACGATTCTAAGGATTCTAAAGGAGCTATTGGCTTACAATATTGACTGTAATGTATCATTCGAGGCGATCTAGCGTGTAACACATAAACAAGGCGAGAGTTCACATCGGTTTGTTCGGATTACTCTATTAACTGGTGTAATACTCGAGTTGTAATGCTGTTGCGTACGTTACGTCTAGATGTTTTAAGTCATTATCCACTGTATGATACATTATTTAGTAATAAAAATATTTCTATATTTTTCGCTATTATGCGGAATCCACGTGTATTTAATCAAAAGAAAATGTGAAAATATGAACCAGGAAAATTGTGTCATACCTGTATCGTTTAACATAGGCATATATTTCTATTAAACGAAATCCTGTCAATTTATTGAAGTGTAAAAATAAATGTACAGAGAATCCAAAATATTGTATACGAATGCCAGCTTTTTACGTTGGAGGGTTCGAAGCTCAGGTCTCGAATCTCGGATTTTTAGATGTTATGTGCATATTAGAAATTACATGTTTTAATGGCGTATAAAAACGTCGTGAGTAAATCTGGACACATCAGTGAAGATTTTTTAAAAAAGTTCTCAGAGGTGTGTGAAGTCTCCCACCGGTCTCATTTTAAGCATACCTATAATGATAATTTGGTTTTATTTAAGATTGCCTGCCTACCTCGGTTTCACTCAGATTAAAAAAATGTAACATATTATAGACATAACCGAAATGGTATACTTTAACATCTTTAGCAAAAATGAGACGCGCGGTATATTTAATGGGTTTAATTTATTTTTGCGCGATATTCTAATACATTTTATAACATTTGCTAAATCAAAATAAATATGCAGACGGACAGACAAAAATTATGTTTTTGTTATAGTAGTTAGTATTCAGTAAAAAACTATTATTTTGACGTTATAAATAGACACTTCGATTTTGCTTAATTGTGTGCATAGGGAATCGTTTATCACTTAGTTAAATTAATAGATTGTTTTCATTAGAAACATTTAATTAATTAGTATATTGTATAGAAATATATGTCACCATGAATAACACGAACTCTCATAATGTATGCGCCGTGGACCGCAGTATAATGGTAATGCCACACGTAGCCACGCGTGATGTGACTGCGATACCGGTGATATTAGGACGATTACAAACTGCCCTCCTAGCTAAAACATTATTTTTGATTATAGTAGATTTTAGGGCAGTATAATTTTTTGTGGTTTGACCGTGGAAATACTATAGCCATATCTATTTTTTCTGTAATACGGCAGTATTAAACGTTATTCTACGGTTTGAAAAGCAACAAAGGATAGTATCACACACATACTTAATCGAAACGTTCCAACTTATATGAAATGAATTATGATAACCACTTAGTGTATAGCATGCTGTTTTCTCGTTTGATATATCCCTTAAACAAATATTTATTTAATTTGGGAACAAACGAGAACATTACTCAGTTAAACTTAAATACACTTATAAGTAATTAGTAATGTTTCCAATAGTTACTAATACATACTAGACGCGAAACATAAAAAGAAAAGGATCAGTATCTGCTTATAAATGAGATACACAAAAAAATAAACTACTATACACCAAAAAGTAAAAAAAATATATATTAATTTAATTCCGGAAATTACTTTAAGATACGCTTATTTTGCCCCATGACTATTTACTTGCAAATTTGCTATGGCTATCAATTCACTTCACACAACATTATCAAACATACTTATCAACTAAATTATCACACTAACCTTTAACGCATGTTAACATTAACATTGCTGTTAAATTAAATATAATTTTCACTCGTACATAAGCAGCCTTATTGCAAGTGGCAAATATGCACATCAGGGTAGAAATACGTCTGTTTGTTTGTACATCTGAACAAGCTGATTTAAACAACAGTTAATGTTTGTGGTGTCTGAAAGATGTATAGTTAATGTTGTTTTTGGGTGTTGCTAACTAGAAAGATAAGCTGTTTCTAAGACATCAGCGGAATCGCTGAAAATTAGACATCTAAGTTCACCAGATTATAGGCCTCATGCCAAGGATCGTCACGGCCCATTGCAGGGCATAGGTTTCCACTCAGAATGAAGTGGGTTTAGTCTTTAGGACATAGTTTTACCTTGCTAGACAAATACAAATAGTACAGTTAATGAACGTTTAAACGGTTAACGTTACGTTTACTACGTTAAAATTTTCAACCGTATATGATAGCCTCACAAGTTTTATTTTTAGCTTATGAGTAAATTTGTAATAAATTATTGTTGTTGTTGCTGTTATTTATTTTTAACTATTATGATTAAAAGGTACAGTTACTTTCTCTAATAATTCTATTTCTTGTGTTACGCGTGTTCACTCTTTATTTATTTCTATTTGGGAACGAATTTTCTAAAATCCTTTTCCATTGCTCATCTATGTCTTATAAGGAACTTTCATGCAAATTGTGCTGGACACACGGGTTTAAGTTGTGTGTCAGTCGGTCAGTGTCAGTTTTGTTAAGTAGATTAAACACTTTAGCTCAAGTATTTGTTTACTTTCATTTACGTTTTATGCGCCCACACTTACTAGATGCCACTTGAGCGTACATGTGTAATTGCGTACATAGTAAAGATATCAAAATCGAGGACTTACATTGTAGGTCTTAACTTAAGTAGGCTTGATATCAGAAGTGGTTGGTATGGATGCAATCAGTTGTATGGCTCTTTGCTGGATACATCATCACATTGTTCTAATGGTCCTATCAGACATGCTACTTTTAACATTAGCAATCGTTGATTTAGCTGCTTTTTTGAAATAGATGTAGCGATCGTAAACGTTACCTCCGCATACGTTTCAGCACCTATCGTAGATGCTTTTGGACGCCTAATGCAGCAATTGGACGCTAAAGCGCCATGCAGTGTTTATGGAATCACTAAAACGCGTATTTTTGGTCTCGCTATAAAATGCAGAAAGACACTAAAATGTAAGCAACATCGATGCAAAATACTGTAATGCAAATCGCTGATACTACAAGTAGCTAGTCTGTTTGAGCTGTAATGCAGATTGTTGGAAAGTACGAGGTAGCGGCGAACCAATTTCGGATATATTCAAACGGTCAATTAGTTCTCCGACAACGTTAAGTGACTGCTTTTCGATAGCAAAAACCGGGTCCAATACTTTCGCACGTCTTACGAAGAACAGACTCACGTATGAAACTTAATCACTAACGGTAACCCTTTTAACTTTTAACTATGCCCAACGTTGCTTCACTTAGTAATAAACTGATTTACGCAAGCTGCAAGCATCCTGCGCGTTTCAGTAGCCAGTACTAAACCCTACAGTAAGATTTTTAATTATTTTGCTCCAGGTATTTCGAGTTAATCCTCGGGAAGAAAAAAATATTGACCGATCTTATATAAGATATCTGCTCCAATTACATTTGGTAAGACAAGTCCACGGGCGGCAGTGATCATATTCACAACATCATCGATCATTAACAATATGGGATGCCAGGTTGTTTACTACTTTTGTAACTTAAGGAACTGTCGAGATATATAGGGAAACAATTTACGCCTACATCTTTATACATAATAATAGTTACTAAAGATGGTCTTATTGCAGTTTACACAAATGTTTATCTACTATGGAGCATGCATTTTTCTAAAAATAATTTATTTTTTCATGTGATTGGCAAGTCAATGTGCTACGTCGATTTACGTACCGCAATTATTACTTTTTAATTATAATTATTATATACTATTTAAGGTAGAGCGTTGAAACAGGGTTCAATGTGCCTTAAAGGTTGATAAGTAAATAAATGGTAACAACAGACATAGTTAAACACGTGACAATTATATTTTCAGATGTTTTTCGAATTCTTTTAATGTCGTTTTATTTAAATTAAATTACAACGAAGTTATATAAGTGTCACCCTTAGAAATAATAAGAAATAATGTGTAACGAAGTTTCAAATAAATTTTAACAAAGATATGATGACTCCCTTGATGATTGCTTATTCTAAAATATGCCAAAATTACTTTCCTTTAAAACCGTAAAAGTATTATATTTTTTTTTATTTTATAGTCTAAAGTCATGTAGCTAACAAATGATTATTACAGAAGAACGAGCACAGAAAAAAAAATGTTTACCAAATCAATTAAACTACACTAGGTACTTACCAGGTTTTGGCGCAACATCTTGCATGTCACTAACACCCATTTTGTCACAAAAAATTAACAATAAAAAGTCTGCTATAAATAACTTTTTTGTCTATCAAAATTGTTTAAAAGTTAAAGCAACTTAGTGGCAATTGTATATTTTGTCACAACAAAATTATTTACAGTTCTGTTAAAATTACCCGCACAATTTTTGTTTTGCATTAAAATATCCTTGCACATTAAATTTAAAATTCTTTATTATCGAGCGTATAAAAATTATGTGTATATTTTTTTAATTTTCGAAATCGTCTCGTCGTCACAGTCGTGTAACAGTTCGATAACTGCGTTCGAATCGGAACTGATCATCAAGGGCGCCGCCTTGGCTTGTAGGAAGCGTTGTGCGCTCGCGGCGGCTCCACATGGCTTATATATGTAAACCGCATACTACCTCGTGCTGTGGACTCGCCTATAAATCGTTGAGGAAAATTTTAACGGCATACCTTTAGAGAAGATATAAATTGTTCTTCTTAGTATTATAGAAATTTTAGCTTATTTAAGTAATAAATTGTGCATTTATTTATTTATTTTTTGGTGATAATTATTACCCGCACTGGAGAAGCCGGGTAAATTATTCTCCAACCCTCCTACACCTTTGAGGCGAGACTAGTGTATTGTGGTAGGATATAAAGGGTTCCAGACTATTCCAAAGCACCTTTTTTTGGACAACGTTCTAAAATTTATTATAATTTTTATGATACTTTAAAATATTGTATATAAATAAACTCAGTTGTACCTAAGCAATATGCTTAAAAACCATATTTATTTATCGGCGGAGTTAGCCTACTGGTTGAACCTCGGCCTCTCAATTGAGAAGCGTCATGAACATATTACAAATCAAACGGTAAAGGAAAATATTGTAACGAAACCTACAAAAAAAATCTCAAAAGTGAGTGAAGATTACCAATTCGCTCATTGTCAACGTTGTAAACGAATAATATTGATATCGAAATAAATGTGCGTCTATCTGTTTGCCTTCTATGTATTACTACACCATTAATCCTATCGCTATTAAATTTTAGGATTTTATTGTGTATACTCTTGCGAAGTTTTCTCATAATACACCTTTCTTACAACAGGTGACGCTCGTGTACATACAAATTATTATTGAATACAAATGCAACTTTCCGAATTTTTCATAATATTCTAATTAAAATCTTACAATTGAAGAATTTGTGCATGCATGCACCCTGCTAGGGCAGTGCAAAATATTAGATAACTACTACCTCCTAATTTTTTTGGTAACTAACATCGTTACTGTAAATATAAAAATGAAAAAAAAATCTTTCAACAATAAACAACAACATAAACAAAGAAATACTTGCAAGGAAATTCGCTTTAGTTGATAAGTAACGTAAGTAGTATTTTTATTACAAGATTTTTTATATAAATCATAGCGTAGCAAACTAGCATGGTGTCTATCTATGTGCATGAGCATGTTGCTATCCCTGAGGACTAAGTTAGAACGCTTTGGATAAGTTTGTCACTTTTACCACACGCTTTAAATCAAAAGACAGTAGCACTTAACCCTGTATCTATCTGTAGCCGAACACACACATGTTGTCACTCCTGAGATGGTCGCCCCATATGTAAGTCAACTAGAAATGCAGATATGCGTCACGCTAGAAATACGTGTGGCGGTGGTACTTCTATTCTAATCTTTATTGTTTAGAATTAGATCCACCCGGGCCCCTTGTGTAGAATACACTCAGTTGTGTCGCAGATTTTCTTTTTTATAGGTATTAAGGAGCATACCGTTTATATTCATATTTGTTTGGAATCCAGGAACGTTCGTCGATGTCTTATTTATTTCTTAATCAAATGCAATTTTTGTGAACATGTTTCTAAAAATGTTTTTAACATGCATCGCAATGTTAATACGAATACGAATATTTTTTGACAAGAAGAAACGAATCGAGTTTGACATAGATTTTTTAAATTAAAATTATTTTTCTTTTATATGGAGACCAAAACGAAAATGTCGTATGTACATTGACGCGTAAACAATATCATAATAGTAAAAAAAAACTCGTTTATATTATGGTCAAATTCCAACTACTGAGCGATCACTCATTTAAAAACGCAAAAATCATTTTATCGATACAAATAGGTACCAACCCTAAAAGTTCACCTAAAAGTTCAGTACAAGTTATATTTGAAGTCTATGAGTAAAAGTAGATTCAAAATAAGGATATCTATCGAAATAAATTAATCGAGTAAAAATAAAATACCGAACTGTACGTTTTGTATTTACGAACGAATATGTCAATAGGAGTTTTGCCGTCCTTTTTGATATGCAAGCATGTGAAATACACAAGTATATACCCTTGTGGCGTCTATTTAGGTATTAGTATGTCATTTCGGTAGCGTGCCTTTTTGTGCCATCTCAATGAAGAAGAACCCATTAATGACAACGGCCACCTGAGGCATTCCAACTCAGTTCATTGGATGAAAATTGGAGATCTTTGAAAACGATTATTTATAGTTTTACTTTCGGTTGATGTAAGCTATCTGCTTAGGATTTGGTTATTTATTAGTCATTAACAGTGGAAAATCGATTTAAAACCATAAGTGTAACTCTATAAGAAAATAATTAATGATGTTTAAACCACCATCGCCTTGCTTGTTTGAAAATTTATCAATTTCAGTTCAGTTGCTCGCAATGCACCCCTGGACTACAAAACTATAGGTGCTATTTTTCTTAAGATGTACGGATAGGACTTTACTAAGATGACGGCAATACTAATGATGCCTCAAATGTTCTCATGTTCACTAAGTCGTTTAGACAGCATAGCGTAAAAAGAAATTGCTGAAAATTGAAAAATGTACACGACGAATAAATAACGACTTTCCTTCGAAAAAGGAAGTCGCTTAATAAATACATACACACACCCGAAAAACGTATCTTCATTTACGCTTTCTGGCGCAAACTTGACACCTGCTCGTAACCAATTTTGAGTCATCATTTTTCAAATTATTTATTTGTTTTTCTCAGAAATATATCTGGAAGTAAGTTAAACCTATAAGTTAATGTGCGTAAGTACAATATTACTTAAAATATATGTGAGTCGGAACTCAACCCACGCATTTTGCATTGACTCAAAATTGCCGATTTATAACATATACTTGTAAAAGTGTCCTTGACTTACTCGAGTATACTTTTTATGGAAATAACAAACACGCATGCAGCCAATGGTAAGTGGCAACTGCCGCCCATGCACATCTGTAATCGATCCTAAATAAGATTAGAGTCCTACCAGAGATCAGCCATATTAGCATCGCTACCCGTAAGGACTAAGTTGGAATCTTGTATAAGTACCTATATCTCCCTTGTCGAACCTTATAAAGCAGAAGATTAACTCTAGTGTTATTACAGAAATAGGTGTGGCGGTGGTGTTTGCGTAATCGACCTACAAAGAATTACTACTATGTTTGGTTAAAATGCCGTTTAAAGTACCGGTAATTGCGTAAAATAAATTAAATAAATGTTGGTTTAGTACTTAATTTTGATGTTGGTGTCTAATTTATATTTCACTGGATCACGACGTAAACTATGTCCAATATAAGCGTCGACTGAAAAACTATGTAGTAAATTAACATTTATTCAATTTATTTTTTATTTTTAGGTGACATCGAAGTCGGTTGTAATTTTTTGTCAAAACAATTCTTTTACGGATTTTAGTAATAACATACAGGTGCTGGGAGAGAAACAATTGTTAATGAATTAAATTGTATCAACTTTACCTTTGTTGTCGTATTAGGGTGACCGTGTAACATGTGGATTAGATGTAATTTTAACGGATTTGGACCCACCCGCTCGCAGGGCACTACCGCGTAAATCTTATGTTGTACAAATCAGAAAGACACACTTTACTCGTTATAATATAGATATCACTGATATGCGTTATGATAATGTCATTGCAGGCAACTTTCGCTGTTATTCTCGCGGTAACAAGGTTATTATTCGCGTAATGTGCAATACCGGTAACATATGTCAAAGAATAAATTATGCCAAGAAATGACACTTCGTGCTCTACAGGTTATTAGTTAAAGCAAATTGCAATTTGATGTTATTTATTAACCGGTATATTTTGTTACTCATTAAGTGTTATTTTAATTGTTACGCTATTATTATTTATCTTACTGCAGTACAAGAGCTGTGTGGAGCTGTAGCTGATCTCATCTAAGATAGAACTTGAGATCCACGTTACGGCCATGATCACTTATTGGCATAAGTATTCATTTTCTACTACAGTCGTAGTAGCGGTGGCTTAAAGTCCTTAAAAGCATCTCTTTCAAAATCAGCGATATTTTATTTAATTTCAAGTGTCTACCTCTTAGGATTCAAGAAAAATTTAAATAAAACAGCAGAATTAAGACACAAAAATTATTGGACTGCTTTACAAAAAAGTACAACTGTCTATCTGTCTACTAATTCGTGTTTACGCGACTACAGTGGGGTAATTACGAACTAACATTTGAAATACGGAAAAAACTTTTAGGACTCGCCGATTTTGATATCTCATCTACCTATATATGAGCTCAATTTTCATATACGTATCACAAAGGTAATCGATTGGATTCCTAGGATTGGATAATCTTCCATTGGATCATGGGGAAATTCATATATTTATGGTTACAAAAGATACATGATTTTCGTTCTTTCCTTTTTCTTTCTGTTTCTTATTTTGACTAATATAATTAAAGTTTTCAACATCATAATTTTTAATACTCTTTGAGGCTCCTTGTTTTTTAAATTTTATGTTATTCCGTTTCAGTATTTTTATTTTTATTCAGATATGTCACTTTTAAATTTTCTAAAGTTTATTATGATTTCTTTTTCAGTTGCTTGTTTTCTATTTTCATTTTCTTCTAGTTGAATTAATAAATAATGGGGTTAATAATGGTATTCTACCAATTTTTTTCTTATTTTGTCGTAATAAACTGTAGTATATTGTTTTTAGATCCTCAACTGTATTTTCTAAATCTTTTGGCTAGTTTTTGTTTCCATTATTCTAATAAAAATTCGGGCTAATAAAATAATAATAATAAAAAAATACAAATGAACGAAAAAGGGGTATACTGCACATTCGAGATTACTCTACCTAGCTTATTCGCCATTGCCCCGCGGGATCAAAATAATCAAAATGACAAATAAATTATTAGATTATATTACTTTTGCCGTTGGTACGTTTGCCATGTAACTCTTCATATGTGAATATTCCTCTTTGTAAAAGTTAAAGTACAATAAAGAATAGAAATAAAAAAAATTACAACAAAAACATATACATTACATCTCGAACTCTGTATGCGTCGGCATTTTTCGTGTCATTGACTAAAATTACATGTGGTGTGATCTTTTAGATGTCGGTGAACAGAATGTGATAAACTCTTCTTCATAACCTAGTAAAACCGATGTGTTCGAGATTACCCAGCGTTCGTGTATCCCCTACTTTTCCCTACTAGTTGTACGTTCTGTTCTCACCGGCATACTGTACCATAATAATATAACTTATTGATTAAACCAAGACTATTACTGATTTGGTGGTATTATATCAAAGTTCCGTAGGAATTCTTCAAGAATTACGTTATATAAAGTGTTATGGTTTGATTTAATAACAAAAATAAGGTATAGAGGTAGCTTATATCCTACCTGATGGTATGTGACAGTATTTAGTAGTAAAATACTGTCACATACCATATTTAGCCATAGGATTGGGCTCCTAGTTGTGGTCAGCCACAGATATTATGTCGATACCCCGAGAACTAATTTGCAATGCCTCATCCTTAATATACCCATTAAACAGAAATTGGTGTGGAGATGACGAATTTGGATTCGATCCACAAAGAGAAAATTTAATGTATTAATGTACGCTTTTTTAACAACGAGTACAGATAATTATATGCATGTAAACGTCAAAACGTCAAAATATGTACCTACCCGGTTATAATTTTGATTGCATTGTGCAATCACATTTCTATCAAAAATTAAATTAGCCTAGATTGTATTTAACATTTAATTATAGCCGTGCTATTTATTGTGAATTAAAATACTAAAATTAAAATTCATTCACGTCAAGTGAGTCTGTACAAAAGTTGATTAACCATGCGGAACTGAATTGTATTATATCGTTGATTGTATTTTTGAAATCAAAATACTTAGCTACTATTACTTTGCGTATGAATTAAAACTGTTATTAGTACTAAATTTCTACCTACAGAAATTCGATCTTTGATAGCCCTTCTCAGAAAAGTGTATTGAGTAAATTTGTATATCTACCCATAATAGGTCCTACATATTTAGGTCTACATATTTACAAAGGTCTTCTCGCATGTGAAATTCTCGTTTTTGTTATTTGTTATTTTGACATTATAAACAGATAATTTAATTTATTTGTTGTTTTAACTTTCTCTACAACTTTAGACTTCTGCTATTATTCTACAAGACTACATAAACGGCTACAGACCAGTACTTGCCTGCACCGCGATATGTCCAGTTTCATGAAATGACATTGTTACTTAGTGGGGTTCGTTAGTTAGTTATATTTTGCAATGCAATACAAATTTCAAACATCGGAGATGCATAGGATTTGAACCTTGGACCCACGCAGAAAAAGCCAGTCTGCTTTGTCGCTAGGTTAAGCGACAAAAAATCGTTGCATAAGATAGGCCTGCACTATTATATACCTTCCTTATGCATGTCCTATTTTAATACAAATCACAGAATAATAAAAAAATCGTAAAGATTATCCTTACTTTTGTTTTCATACAAACAAATATGACGACAAGTGACCGGAACTATAATAGCAGTGTGGCCTCCACAGCTCGCGCCACTAACAATAACATTACGATAGCTATCCTGAAACTACGGAATTTCCTCTAATGTTTTATGGCAGAATTATTAGGTGTTATTAATTATACCGGGCAATTTACATGCACCTATTCTCTGTCGGAACTGTTTAACTAACCTATTCATAAAATTAATTTTATTTACTTTTGTCTAGTATTAATAACTGGTTATATTCGTTGAAAAGTAACTAATAGTATGGTATATTTTCATGTTATTTCATATTATATATATTGTGACGTAAGTAGCAAATGAGCACGAAAGGATACATCAGTGGTGATGGTAAATAGTAACTGCTACCCGTAGACGTTACCGACCACAGCTAAACATCAACTTGAAGTCGACCACGAGTACAAAACTTTAGGAATAATTTGAAACTGTGTTTTATTATTATGTAAGTACCTTAGTACCTTAGGGAGCATAAATATAATATTTGTTTGTTACTTCTTTCGCATCAAATATTATGTATGTACCTACCTTAAAACAACAAAACATCTTACCTCCTTTAATCAACAACAAGCGACGCCGGCTGATAGTCCATGTATTAATTTCCAGAACATTTTAATACGTTTAGAGTTCATATCCGCTATTCGCAAGCAGTTTTCCTTCTTACAGGAGGATAATTCGATTAAAGGAAAATCTTCTAAATCTTGTGTTTAGATCTGATATCGAGGTCAAGTGACGTCAGTTCCTCGGTGACAACGTGAGTATGTGCATGTGATGGAAAGCGTTACCTGAATTAAAAATTCGTTTGACTCATTGTTATTGCATAGGATTATTGGAGCTCTACGTTTGGCAATGAATGATGCTCTTTTTTCAAACGCAGACACTACCGTAGACATATCCACGCCAAAGATTATCCATTGACATCCTTAAACCACGACGAATAGTATATAAGTTGTATTCTATGAATTCTTATTAAATTTACATTGTAGTAGATAAAATTATCTAATACTGGCTATGGGTAGTTCACTATTTCACAGGACTAATTTTAAATGCCTCGTCTTTTTTCTCTGTCACCACATCCTTCCAATCACAAAATAGCAATGCTCGACGAAATAGAGATAAATAGGAATAAGGTCGTTGTAAAAGTTATTTAGATTCTCGATCAGGTTTACAGCTAAATGATGAATTGAGGTTTTCTTTCTAAAGTAGAAAGAAGAACACATGAGCAGCCAGGCGCAGAACTGTTAGCTTTTGTATTCTCGTACAAAGACAGTCTTTGTGTGGAAGAGAGATATTATCAGAGTTGTTTCAACTTAAGTCATCAAGCACATACGACCAAACTCAGGTACGACTCTAATCGTGTCTAGGGTTGATCACAGATGTCCATAAGAGGCACAGACCACTTACCAGGTGAACTCGTATGCTATTATTTAATACCAGTGGCACCCCGCGGTTTCACCCCCGTTAAAAAAATGTGACATGACGGACATATGTATATCCGAAATGGTATACCAAAAGTAAGTTTTAAGTTTTTCCCGCAGAATCCTAATATGTTGTCTAATATAAAAATAGCCTAAGTTACTCCTTATTACATCAGCTATCTGCCAGTGGAAGTCCTGTCAAAATTGGTAAAGTCGTTCCAGAGATTAGCAAACAACAAACAGTCAGACAGAAAAAAATGTTATTTTGGTATATGTACCGTGTAACATACATATGCATTTAGCAAAAAGCGCTTATTTTAATATTACAAACAGGCACTCCAATTTTATTTATTTGTATAGATCATTTGTATAGATGAAAATTTCCTAGTAACTTAAAGTTATTATTACTAAAAATTAGTAAATATATTGTATTACTGCTAATTCGATAATATAAAACTTCCTTTTTAAAACACTGTTGTTATCAAACCTTGTAAAAACGGTTCAGCTTATCAATATACATATTTGCTTAGATAATCAATATCATTTCTAAATCACCAACGCAATATGATTTATGAAGCTGTGTGAAGAACATAATTATGACTAGTTAATCATAAATCCTTCGCAACATGAAACATCAGCTAATTAGTATTACAAGAGCCGCACCGCGTCCGGAACCGCCATTTTCCGTTCATTTGGTTACAACAATCACGTTTGGTTTCATTGTCCTATAGCTAATTGTGGTTAAATGGTCTATTGAGATGTAATAGGAATAACTGAAAGTGGCCATGTGTGGTGATGGACAGGAAAACGAGAAAGGTGCCAAAAAGCGGAACTTGACAACACGTAACGTTCTTCAAATGAATTGTAAATCATGCCTCTCAATTGTCTTTACATCGTGTTATATCGATCGTATTGATATACTTAGCATTATTTCTTTGGACTGGTCACTCGATTTATGGATCGCACAAGCGTCTATACATAACTGGGGAAGGTTTTAAGCATTTCATCCACGCTATTTGGTGGCATGCTACAGAAACATTAAAGGTCGTGAACAATTAGGTCCTTTGTAGATCCTCGTACATAAACCGCAAAATTATAAGCACTAGTAGTTTTTCCAAATCTTTAATCTAAATCAGTAATCAGGAAAACCCATAAGTGGAATAGTGATAAGTTTATGATGATGATTACGTCAAAATAAACTGTAGATTTTTCTCAAATGGATGTCTTCACCATGAGTATTTTTTACTAATGAAATGGATTTTACCATGGAATTTAATTACGTATAAAAATACTAATTGTACAAAATCGATCAGTATGTCTAAGTAAGATTGCATGTATATAATAGGTTATTAGAATTTAAGTAAGGTATGTCCTTATCACATTAAAAACTAAACATTTTTTAAGTGGCAAAGTATAACCTGAATTAAGATAACCGGCACCATTAGTGGATAATAAATTACAAAATCCAAGGTTCCAATTTCACATGTTCAATTAGCTTAGCCTCATATTTTTTTAAGAAACTCTGTTTAAAGATGGTTGTTATGGAGTTTCTTTCGGCGCTTCTTTTGTATGAGAGAACACTTTTAAAAGTGGTGGTAGACACAACGTTCAAAAGTAATAAGTTTCAATAGATCTTAAAAATGGTATGTATGTAGGTTCAAAAATAGTTCTATAAAGGATTTACTTATCGATTTTTTGAATTTAACAACCACACCTATCCTTATCACGCCTTGCAAATCAGAACACCGATTAACACTGCTGTTATAAAGCAGAAATTACACTATTGTTGTACACCAGAAATTAGTGTGCGCAATAGGCAATAAGACAATTCTTAAAAGTTTTCAAAGGTATGTAAAGTGTATCATTCTACATTTCGACAATGGTCTGAACCTCTCTCACCTTGTGAGGATACCTGAACCAGTAGTGAGACAATAATCCATTGACGACAACGATAACAATGTGAGAATTGTGATAAACTGTAATTACTGATACAATTGATAAGAAATACGGTGGCAGAACCGTTTGTGGTTCGACCGCGGAGGCTGCTGTGATCGGCCTCAAGCTATAAAACTACTACTTCTACTAAGTTATAAAAAATAAACTCTTATTTACTCGTACGTGCAACACTAACGATAAAAGAGTTAACTGCTTTAAGTTGTTTACAGTTACATATAGTGAACTACAAACTGAGTTGTTAATCTAGTTAAAATAACATGAAGTAAAGTTAGACTGCACTAAAGTTTAGTTTTGCCTTAACTAGTGGGTCTAAGTGCAACTTGCCACCAAGAAGTCAGAGATACACTTTACTTCCATTTGAAAATTTTAGGTCAAGCACGGAGCTTGTTCATTTTGTTCTTTATAACTTTCTTAGAAAAATATATATTGTAAGCAAGCAAAAAGGTGGTGGTATCCTTCGTGGTTCGACTCCGGCGGTACCACCGCCACACCTATTTATGATCAGTAACAGCTGTGTTAAGCGCTGCTGTCTTCTGGTTTGAAGGATGTAGTAAGGGGGAATTACTTATCCCAATGATTCCAACTTAGTCCTCAGGGGTAGCAAAGCATCTGTGGTCGACCTCAGGTAGGATTTTAGTTATATCTGGGGTGGATTAAAAATGTCATGGGCGGCAGTTGCCACTTACCATCAGGTGGACTGCACGGTCGTTTGCTACTCCATCAAATAAAAAAGCAACTTACTTTATGCTCGTAAATTAGTTTTCGTGGTGGCAACCATCTTACAATTCAGTTAGTGCAATTGACAAGCCATAATTTTTACCGCGTATGGGAAGAATTAAAATATTCGAAGTAATTTCTTCGTAGTTTACCTACTCATTGTCTGTAAATAATATTATTCTTAATTTTGTGTTACCGCTTCTATCTATTTTGACATGATTAGTTTACTTTTTATATCTGTTACATCATAACATCTCATATAATAGACCAGTTAATATCGAACCCCTTTTAATAGAAATTCTGTATTTTAGAATATAACCTTTTCCTTATATCTCCTAATCGTAATGGAAAATAACAGATAAGTACCAGTTTTCGAGTATTAAATAAGCCTTTAAATCTATTATTAACATCTACTCAGTGGTTAGATCTGGAATAAGTAATATCTTTATAATAGTTAAGATAGATATATGATAAGAACAAACTCAAGTGTATCGTACCTTTTACATAGTACTGTTGTGTTGAAACACAATGATTAAGGAGTGTTTGTGTAAACAAGAGACAAATGTGGTATCAAACTATCGCGTAATGTTTCATCCCAAGATTCTCAAGTATTTGCAAAGGACCAGCTTTCTAAATCAACAGACATTAAAAGCACCAACTTTACAAGTGACGACGTATTACACATCGCTTGCAAGTTGAAACGGAGTTTAGGATGCTTGTTAGAAATTTAATAGGTCATCTATAGTAACTATTGACACATTTAGAAACCATATGCATACGAAATGATCATGATGATATAATTGTTATGGTTCAGTTATTTTTATCCACACTTTTATATAAAATCTTCGACTTATCTACATATGTAATACGTATGTGCGTATATATATCTAATAACACAATGATGGAAGTAGCAAAAAAGCGTGAAGTCCACTGATTATAAGTGGGAACTGCAGCTGTGGACGTCCGTCATCGACCCCAGATAAGGTTTGAATCCTACCTGGGGTTGATCACAAATGCTTTGTTATCCCTGAGGACTAAATTGGGAAGCCTCTAACCTGCATCCTTTAATGCTGTTGTTATAAGATATAATTTTTTTGAAGCAAATAATTTTAAGTAAATTATACACAATGCAACATTCAGTATAACGTTTCTACGAAGCATGAAAAATAAATCTTGCTGAAATTTATCGTAACGTGTTGTATTATCTTCCTGTATGATAACACCATCCGTCACATATAAAGATCCTTTATATTAAGGACACACTAAAGTGCTTTGCGAAGTGACAAAGATTAAGATGTCTCCTTTTAACTTAATAAGAGTAAACGAGACAGAACATCTCGCAACTGTACAAATAAAGTGAATAAGGAGAGATATTAGTGAAATGTTTACAAAATTGTTTAGTTGTATAGGAACTAACACCAGTTCGATAAATTTTATTTTCTTTCATTATAATCATGGTCCCTGTAATAGTCCTATTGCTAGGCATAGGTCCCCTCTAATTTTGAATAGAGTTTAGGTTATAGTTCAAACATGAATCTGTAGAGTTCACATACAATAAACCTTTTATTTTAGAGACATATTAGTTATGTAGCTTTATTCACGATACTATAAGGTGCCTGAGATTGATCCCGGACTCCTAACATGAAAGGCAAAACTCATACGACTGTGCTATCACCTTTAGTTTAAGAACTTATTTCCTTTAAAAATGTTTGTTTGTCACTTTCATATTCAATAACTGGTATTTTTTACGCTTTTCCCCTCTACTTAATTCGAAGATATTCCAAAATCTTCTGCAAATAACGACACATTATTATATTTACCTTAAGTAGTTTTTTCATTGTGAGTGAGTAAACGATATGCGTTAATTGACTACATCGCTTAACGATACAAATTTCAGTAATGTCAATGGATGTTTAGAAATCGTAATAACAGTAATAAGTTAGCAATCTAGCACGAAGTAGATAGAAGTAGGTAGAAGTTATATTCCAGAAACCACTTTTCAATCATAAGATTTGTTGGTAGATTATTTCTTTCTACTCTTCACTCGTCACTCGCTTACTGGTGCTGATGGAACACTTGAAATGATCATGGTATTTTTATAATGTTTACCTTCCGATATTATCTCGGCAGTATTTTGTTTTCGTTTCATATCTGTGATATCGATGATCCTTCAATAATATTGGATATATTTACAGAGATTTGTGAGACATGTACTATTGCTTTTATTTTGTTAACATAAACATGATATAAGATTAAAATATTGATTTATTTATTATAGTTTATAATGTAGAACATTGATATAGTATACGAATAATCACTCCATTTGATGGTAAGTGGTCACTAGCCCATGGGTATATTCACCTAACTTCATGTAAAGTAGACATTCTATCTACAGACGATCACATGTGAGGACTTTCGCCTCATATTGTAGTCAGTCGGCACTTACACCCTTCCACTGAGACGCAAGAACAGCTTCCAGCTAGAGATAAGAGTGGCGGAGATTGCAAGCGTTTTCTTGGTACCCTATGTATCAAAAAGTATAAACATTATTTTCTAATCTTCTATCAATTTCTACCCAAGTGTTGCATCGAAGAGTTCGCTTTTTAACAAAAAGATGGTTTTTACTAGTTTAGTACTTTAGTTAGTACTTAAATTGTTGTGATTGGTATACAGTCAGTAAATCCTGTATCGTATGTTCATAATACTATATTTATGTTCTTGATTTTTTTTTAAGTTTACATGTTAAATACGAATGCTTAAAAATTAAACACGAACATAAACAGGTTTGTAAAGCAAAATCATAAGCTCAGAGTAAAAAATGATCTTCCATTCCAAACGGCGCGTTCCCACAAATTATAGCGTCGCGAAGGGATGCCGGTTATTATAACAGAAATAAATTTCACGCGAGATGGCGCTACTGTGCTGCGCCCTTAACGGCGTGGCAATAAATGTGGAAATAAACGGTTGGCTGGCATTGCGGCATGTTTTATTTTCATGTAAATGTACGTACTTTTGTATCAGTGTTGGTGATTTGAGGTCTGTGTTATAATCTTTCGGTCTAGGTATGCGATCGATCGGTCGATTGATAAGTAGACTTGAGGAATAGAGTTGTGTGAAATATTTAACGATTCGAATATTTGGGATATACGGTCGAAGTCAGTTAGATAATAAAGTACTAATAGATTGTCAAAACATATTTGAACTCTTTTAATCGACTACTTTTTATCATCTATGAGAATGCTTATTGAAATGAGAAACACGCATGGCTTAGTATATTGCTGGCTTCATAATAATTTATACCAAACAATATATTCCGTGATTGCTTTGAAATAAAATGCGAGGCTTAAAAACAATGATTAGTATCTATTTCTGCACTGAATATTATTTACAGTTGCTACAAATTAATTTTCTTACTAATCTTCCTCGTTTTAAAGCATTGTTATTGCTAATGAAAAGATAATTGTTGAATATCTGCTTATACAATGTTGCAAGACATGTACTGTTTGAAGTTGATTACCAATACCCATAGAACATAGTGATTGTTAAAAATTACGCTACTGGCCACAATAAAAAAAAAGACAATTTTCAAATTTGATCATATTTGATTTGATTACGCAGATATAAAATAGTCAAGTTTAAATACGGAAATCGCGCGGATGAATTAAATAAAGTATTATTTTACTCATAGGGGCTTGGAAACATTAGTGTAGTGTTTAGTGCATCAAGCTGACCGGTTTTTAAGCAATTGCATGGGGAGGATAAGGTAATTATGTATATTTTTACTGGACTCTATTTTCCACTAGAGTACAAGTTAAATTAATTCTCATTCGAATTCAACCTGGAACCTAAAACTCCATACAGTGGTGGCAATAGAATTGAGTTTAAAAGTCGGCAACGCATTAGAAACTATTCTGATATTTCAAACCTCATATTCACAATGAAAACGAATTTAAAGAAATCATACGTTAAAATCCATTAAGGTCTCAGCCCGCGCTAACAAAATAGGTGTAAATACATTTTATGTGCTCAAAAAAGATAACCCTCTTTGTCGCGTTCGCGTAAAAATAGCGTGAAAGGTTCGCCTTGACGGATCACTTGTAATGGCACAAACGTATGAACATAAAGAGATCAGTAAATAACCTAACGGTGTTGTATTGACACTGACCTCTATTCGCCTCTCTTCCAGCATCATCCTTTGTTTATCTATTTGCCGATCCATTTAGCGGAGACGAACATTAGGTACTGGGTAACCATAGTTGAACCTAAATGGTAGTACGTTTTTATATATAACGAAAGCAGTAATATACCTTGCTTCCTATTTTTTATCAAGTATTATTTTTTTTAATCAGCTACAAATAGGACAAGAACTCTTCTACGTCGGTTACAGACGTAATTCGGTCCTGATAACTAAACTGCAATGCTTTAAAAAGTTATTAGTATTTCTGGCTTACGAAACTCTACAAAAAGAACACTATGTTACCATAGACGAGTCTCGAACAGTTGTATCGTCTTTACGATATATAAATAAACATAAAGTTACGTTTAGGTTAAGTCAAGTCCAGACCTTTTAAAATGATGAATGTAAATATAACAAAATAAATGTACAATGTTAATATAATAATATTTTTCTGTTTTAGCGGTAAAAAATAAATGAAGAGAGTGTATTGTATAAGGATTTATACAATACACTCTCTTCATTTATTTTTTAAGATTTCAAGCAAATAAAGCAAAATGAAACTGGCCCAGAGTGGATACTCTGGGCCAGTTTCATTTTGCTTTATTTGCTTGAAATCTTAACTTTTCCATTGTAAAAGGTAAGGTCTAAGGTCGCAAATATGTACACCGAATATTGCTGTGTAACGTTTCTGATTTGAGGAGGAAATATGGTATTATAACGTGACGTGAGGGCTATCATTCATAGCGTTAAACTATTTACGCTATGTACGCTGTTGCTTAGCTAAATGATTTTTTAACGGAGGAAAAACATTTCAAATAGATTTTTTTGTCGACGCGGGCTATGACTAATGAAGTATGAGTTTTTGTAAATGTTTTAGTCAAAGATGACTTCGTGATCCGCAATAAAGATGTATATTTATATTATTCCAGTTTTGAAGATTAGCTAAGGCGTTTGTGTGAAAAATAAAAAAACACCCACGGGCGTGTTCGCCTCGGTAACCGAAAGCGGAAGCTGTTATATCATAAGCCCGAAAATTACATTCTCCTTATGAAAAGATCAAAGAACAACCGCAGGATTCATACACCAATCTAATAATCTGGAGAAAGCGAAACGAAAACTGTATAGAGATTTGATGTAACGAGATACAGACAGTTCTTTTGATGACGTGATAAAAGCCAATGACGTTATCTGCAAAAGAAACCTTATGAAATAAAATTCTATTTGCAAAAAATGGTAATGTTTGATCACCTATGTCATAATTTATGTTCTTTCATGTACGTAACTGAAGTAGCAAACAGGTGTGGAATAGATTTTGCTTTTTTAAATTTAATTTCCTTTTATTTCAACTAACTGACTAACTAACTAAAATAATTTTACTTAATTTCGACTCACATCTAGGTACGCGATTAAGTTGAAATTTCAATGACAATGCATGACTAGCTTAGTGACATCATTGTTAAGCCAATATGGCGGACGGCTCAAGAAGGCAGACGAATATTTGTGTGCAGGTTGCATATATGAGCATCAAATGAGAGTTTTCTGAGGATATTATAAAAATATATTTTTTAATATTTTTAATATAAATTTATTTATATCAAATGCCTGGTGATGAACTACACAACTGTGACTATACCAAACTATCGTGCAATGGATTCGAGTTTCGATTCCCGGCTGGTTTACATCTAAATGTCTAAATGATAAATATATATTTCTCTTGTTGGTTTATATTTCTATGCACGTTCATTTAAGTGCCTATGTTCATAGAATGCATTACATAGGGAATTCTTTAGTAAAGCTATGGGAGTGGAAATATTCCCACCTAAGATCGTTCACAGATGCGTATTGCCCAAACGAACTAAGCAGGAGCTTTATTTATCTGAAACCTCTAAACCTGACAGTCTTCTAGCGCATGTTGTGGGACTAAAGTTAAAATCCCGGAGAGAGATGGCAGTGACTTCCTTTTATAAATCTTCTGTGGTCTTAACAAGCTGACTGGACATGTTGGCATAGCTACTGAAAACATTTCTAGGCAGCCTTTTGTCCCAGTGGTTTAATAAGTAACAGACAGATTTAATTTATTTAGATCTTAAAAAAAAAATTCAAATTCATTAAATTATTAAACGCTAACGTGCTAAATCCAATCGTCCAACATTGAGGTCAACTCAGTTTGTCACTGAAAGCATTATTTCTCAGCGTTTTATTAGATTGCTCAGCGGCTTTGCTGAACGCTGGGTTTTACTGAATCCCTTCTGGACGAAATGAAATATCTGGGTTGGGGAGCAAGAGTTCCAGATGGTTATAAGCACTTACTCCGTACAACGTTAATCCATTATGTAAGCCTTTAGAAGTTCGCTGCTCAGTAGTTCTTCTTAAAGAGATAAATAGCGAATAGCAGTAGCTTCGTAAATAGCAGTGATAACCTAGTCCTATGTTTATTTAGTAAGAGAATGTAAGAATCGTTGGATGTTCGGGAGTTCAGCTCCCAGGTGCCGGGGGGCTCAGTTAGTTGAAAGAAGAAACAAGCAAGAATGCAGTTCACCTAATGTTAAGTGACAACTGCTGCCCATAGACACCTGTATTTAACTTCAGATAAAATTAGAGTCTTATGTCGACCATAGATCCGACAAATAGACCCTTTGAACCAAATTACAATAGCACTTAACACTGTTGTTTTTGGACAGAAAAAGGTGTAGAAGTGAAGCAGCCGGAGTCGAACCACAAAGAGTTATATTACCTTCAATTATCACGTATGTTAACGGTGAAGATAAATATTGCGAGAAAATCTACATATCTGAGATTCACTAAAAAAAGGTTATTGAATGTGGGTGAAGTATACTGATTCACACTACCTGTGATGGACTGTTGCCTGAACCCTTCTCAGTCTAAGACGAGATTCGTGTCCAGCAGTCAGACAATAATGGGTTGTTAATGAAGCAATTAATTATAATACTCTTTAAAATACATAGTTGAGACAAATTATATCTATGGTAGGAAAACAAGAAGCAATGTTTTTTTATTATATTATTTATTTACATTATAACGGGTTAACTCAGGTACAAAAATAAATAATTATTTGACAAATTGTCAACAGCCAACTTCATTATATGTGGACGCTGGCGGGTTTCTCGGTTGTTTTCATTTCTGTCAAAATAAAACATGATTTTAATGTTTAAATATTATAATACAGTAACGTATTCCTAAAAATAAGTCTGTAGTTGTAACGCAGCAGTTTAACTAACACACACACACATACTATTATTATTAACTTTTATTATTATGTTTAACTTTTATTGTATAGAAGTAGCAATCGAGCAAGGAGTCTACTGCCGAGTAGTAAATGTGCACTGCCGCCCATGGACACCTGTAATCAACCCTTGGTAAGATTAGAATCCGACTTGAGGTCGACCAAAGATACGTTGCTACCCCTAGGGACTAAGTTTGTCACGCCTCGGATAAGTATGTAATTAAATAAACAAAGTAAACGATTCCTGTCGCTTATGGACATCTTGCTTATGAACCTGAAATAGAAACATAAAAAGCAATAATTGAAATAAAATCTGAGATCTACTAACGAAAGACTAACTTGGAAAGCCTCATATACATATAAAGATGTTGGGTTTACAACGTATTTTAAGACAGAACACGGCAGTACGTCGTATTATAAAGTCGTTCGTAACGTCGTTCAGAGATGTAGAAACGGAGACGCATTCGACGCGACTTTAAAACGCTTTACCTTTTACTTCCATGGAGAATATTGTAGTTTAGTTACATGGTAAATGATTAGCTCTAACCTGTATCCGTTTCCTCTGGTTCGTTCCAAGGCTGTCTGTCTGACGTAGTAAATAATATAAAGAAGAGGTTCGTGAAGAAGTATACTCCAGATGCTAAAAAGAAGACTTTGCGCCATTCGAATGGATCCGTCTGTAAATAAATATTAACGTTATTTTTTTTTGAACTGGGAGTAGGTAAAGAGCGTTCAGTCCATAATGAATGTTAATTAATTGCAGTCGCGGGTTTTCAATAATGCGATCTAATGCTGCAAGTCGCCAAAAAGTAACCCCACATCTATGCAATCGCCGAAACGCGAACTGCCGATGCTAAAATACTATGTCTACTAGGACCGTAACTGTTGTCATAGTGACCTTAGAACTGACGTCTAATATTTTATCAATCTAAGTGTATCTGATTTCATTAATTTTATGGCCGTTGCCTTTTGGGATTTCTAAAACATTTTGTATATCCGAAAGTTAGAGAATGCCTCCAAATGGTATGTCGAGTAAATTAAAGACATCTCTTAGCATTTAGACGTCGAGGTTTCCCTTTGAATAGCGTTTCACAATTTCAATATTCTAATTCTATCTTGGTCAACCGAGATGTGGGTTAGACGCTGATTTTATCGCCAACGAGGAACTGAGTGCGATGTTAATATAAGTTTCAGGGCCATTTATTTTTGATGTAGAAATAACAACAGGGTTGTAGAACTATTAGTTGTTAAATTTCATAAAATCTAATAATCTTTCTAATATCTAATAATTTTTCTTTTACCTTCGATATTAGAAATTCCATTTATTGGCTAGTATAAACGTATGAACAATAAACTTAACAAGATCAAGTAATTTGGAAAAAGTGTTTCAAGAGCGAGAAAATCATTACAGTCAGCGTTAACTCGTAGACAGTAAAACCTTCAGTTTATCCTTGAGAAAGCTTTTACCACGAAATAATTTAGAAGGGACCAGTATCATCTCTAGGAATTCAATTAAATCGATCCAATTAATTGAATGACAATTTTGATTTCTAAGACGAGAAGGGTCTCTCTTAATTAAGGAGATTATACCCATTTAGCCTTGTCCGTATCGAATTGTTTGTAATTATTTTAGTTAGTAACGTGTACATAAAAGCTGATATATATTATTCCCAGAACGTCGTTCAGTAAATATTAGACAAATCAAAATACTAAAATATACACCACGAATAGATAATATATTATTTCGTAGTAAGGAAGTCGGTTAAAAAAGCATTTAAATCATAGGTGGGTTTCGATAAAAGGATCTTTATATTTTATTATTTTAGCTGTGTATGATGTTCGTTCAAGACAGCTTTAAGCAGACATTGTGGATAACGTGTAAAAATAATAACGGTAGATAAATTCAAATGATCAAAGCGAAATATCCAAATGTATTCGAAGACGTATGCCACCGCGACAGAAGTCCACAACGATCGACACAAAAAGAACAAAAAATGAAACATGTCCGTTTCTTGTACAATTATATTATGAAGAGGGATTTGATCGAGAGTCAACGAACGTCTTCGAGAATGACAGCAACTTAGCTGTCATTTGTCACATTCTCCTGTCACGGTCGCATGCTACTACTATCTTCAACATTATAGCATTGATTACAATTATGGGATATTTTTGAAAACTTATCTCATTTCCGGTTCTGGCTCCAATTAAATATTCATTCTAGGCATGTTTCGTATAAAACAAATAGCCAGATCTGATTCTTCATTTATAATTACTTACCTCGTCTTTAATGATGAAGCCGCAGACCAGAGGCGCTATGATAGAAATTATGTTCGCGAAGAAATTGGAAATACCCATGAGAGAGGCACTAAAATTGGGCGCTATATCGATCGAAACCAGCTGAAACATAATAATAAATATCAAATTTAATAAAACTTAATTAGATGCGTTAAGCTCATAAAGAATTTTAGTACTTTATAGCTTCTAAAATGATAAAAAATGTTATTGTGAACAATGATTTATGTTCAGGAAAGATTTGGATATTAAGGAAGCGTTAAATCTTTGCCTAACAAAGGGATACCACATTCGAATTGACATTAATCTGCATATTATATTGTCCTTGAATGTTGGGATCAGGCTTCTATTATACAAGATGGTCGACAATTTAGATAGGTTAAATTAAGATCAGAAATTCTTGGTAGGAGAATTTAGTTTCTACTCTTTTTATTTAGTTACTCTTTTTTGTATAGATTTGAACTGTAGCGAACTGTGCTATAACGGATAGAATTGTAAATATCGGTGGCTACACATTTCTCATCGTTAGAGTTTCGAGGGCAGAAAATAATATATTTACGAAGGTTTGGTATTCATGAAAAAATACCTATACGTCATACATACAAATGTAAGCTACGTAACACAACTTTCGTTGTCATTTTGTTGTTGGTACCACAAAATAAAATCATTCAAGGATAAAAAATAAAATATCTTAGTTATGTAAAAAAATATACTGTATCTAAAAGTAGTCTTAATAGCGATACAAAACATGTTTAATGTTGATTGGGAATAAATTCTACTACTTAGAAGCAAAAGATGTTCGAACGTAGTTTTAGATTGCCACTCAAACATTGTTTTGATGAAACTTACGATTTTCTTTCGGAGTCGGATTTCAGTTCTCGTAATCAAATCGAAACAAGTTTTTGTTTGAGCCTCAACTGAAGTGGATCACATATGAGCTGCTCAATATAAATATAGCTCCTATACCTTACAAAACAATAAATATATATTTCTTTTTCGGTTTTGCGTCATTTATGTAGTAGTAATTAGTGGAAACTTTACTGATTTATGTTTAATTTTTAAGTTAGATTAACCTGTATTATGTAATTCGTTTGTTTCCTAAATAAATAAATATGACAGAGTAACCACCTCGTTCAAAGTCATATCTACAAAGTGAACACTTTAAGAACTAATCCATATTTTTTCTTAAGATATATTCACTTACAACTGAGACTATAAATAAGTAATAAGGAACCGACCCGATTTTCCGTTCATCAGTCAACCTTGGATCCCTTGCATCGATAAATTTTAAACCTTTCAATAACGACCCAGGGGTGGTCTGAATAATCGACGGCGTTCACGTTTTGCGAGAAGAACGTTTTTTGAATATTGGAACGAAATGAAGGACCCTTTTTAAACTATAAAAAGTCCTGTTTGATGGAATTAAGTGTTTTGGTCTTTGTTCGATGTAACATCTCCCAAGATAATATATGAGTGTAGGTGTAGCTAGGTGTCCAATGTCAAGTAATGTTTAATTTCATTTATTAAATTGTTTCATTCAAGCCTTAAAATTTTAGATGTGTAATTATTCTATTGTAAATAATATATCTTACCAGATATCCCGTATATTGTCCAGAGTTGATTCCAACAGTTAACGTTAACATAACCACAGCCAAGACCATATTACCCGCGGGGGAGTAAGACAGTCCTATAAGCGCTAAAGCGGGACCCCATAGTCCTGGAATATTATTATGAGTATCAATATCAGACTGCATATTATATTATTCTAGTTAACTTTACATCGTAATGATAGTGGTGGTAAGTAAGGTATAAAAATATCTGTCCTCGTTATATAAAATAGCTTTTTTAATATCGGGTTCATTTTATTGCTTCGCAGCGTCGCGGATGGATATGATCACTACGATTAAAATCTTCCCGATAAATCTATGTAATTTCGTCTGTGATACTGCATATTACGAAATATGCAAGACTAGAGGAAATATCTTGTTAAGTATCGCTGCCCGACTCTGATAAGTATTCCTGCTCGATCCATTTGCGAAAAATAAAGAACAAATGCTTGTGGAATATCTCACATGGGATATATACAATAGTCAATCAAATCATAGGATATGTACAAAATCAAGTCCATTAACTCGCGCTTTGTAAAAGTGATATAATTCGATCTTCCAGTGCATTGCAAAAATAGGTAATGGGCTATTAGATAATCACTAATATTGCTTGTGAGAAATTGACTTACCGATAGAATTGAACAGTTTTCTCGAGTTAGTAATACTTAGCCAGCGTTTCCTAATGATGAGATCCGTCACCGCTCCCATTGGGAAGCTCAGTGCATACATCGCTAGATATGGTAGCGACGAAAGAATACCGTTCTGAAAAATAAAATTGCATTTTTACTTAAATTTTAAATCAATTTTGAAAGTCTTGCTTAGTTTTGTCTATTAGCCCCATGATGACATAATAATGATATTATCATTGACTTTTAATTAAGCGTCGGTTATTGTTACTGTTTGTCAGCCTGACAGTAATTAAAATCCAAAATCAGCAAGTAGATTCCGTCTTAAATAGACTTAAGTTGATGTTTAGGTTCTAACATTCAAGGCACGATTAATAACATGCTCTTGAGAAATGATTTATTAGCAAAATGTCAAACCTATGTTACAGTTGAAATGAACATAATTTTAGTTCTACGTCCAAAATGTAATGGTGCGAATACCTTTATAAATAAGGGATATACGAGGCTTAGTTATACATCATAACCAGAAAATTATTCCCTGAAAATTATTATTTGCATAAATATCAAACATTTTAAAGTTCTTTAACTTTAAATGTAAAATTCCATGGCGTCTTAAGTAATTTTTATACAAAGTAAATAATAATATTATACCAACTTATTAAAATTACCTTACCTTAGTCAGATTGACATCCAACACTTTCGCCATGTATGTCGGCATTTCCGTCATGAGGGTAAAGAATCCCCAGTTTTGGCCACAGTGGGCCACTACAGCAGCCCAGAAGGGAAGGCAGGTAATAATCTTCGACCATGGTGTAGGGAATCTCTGTTACGCAATTTATAATCACATTAATGACTTAAAAATATTTAATGAATGTACAACCAAATGGCAGTAATTTCTTATCATATCTTAGTGTATATTTAAATATGATGATGTGTCATGTCGTTGAGAGAAGATGTGAGTTGAGTAGGTGTGTGTTATGGAGTTTCTTTCGCGGCTTATTCTCCAAAACGAAACACATTGATAATTGGCAGTACACGCCACACAGCATTGCAACACTGAAGTAATGGAAATAGCCCACGAATATAAAAATAAAAAACTTTCAATAAAATATTTTAATTTAAATTTTTCGTATATCATGTAACTGTACTAACATACTACAGCTGATAAAATTTATCAAACGACCAATTTATTTGAGATTCTCAAGTGACTATTAGATCAATTAACGATGTTTGAATAAAAAGAGAAAATTGATATTTCTAGATATATCTAAGACGGGATAACGATATCTAAGATTAGTTTGACAGGACACTAAAGTAACATAGATTACATGTGCCAAACTTATATGCTACGATTAGATAGCACCGTTTATTTTGTTATTGATATGAGAACCCCCGTTGTGACGTAAGACATATAAAAACATTAATCATACAAATTTTAAATATTTTTATGTAAGTGTTATGTCACCATATGTTAAGTTATATGAGACTAGTGATGCAGTAGAGCTCGTTTATAGACAATTTTGTTATCTCCTTAGGACAAATTTTGACAGTATTTGACCAAAACGTTCCAATTAAGTGTTAGCACCTAATTACATCTTTCAAAACAAAACAAAATAACACAAGGCTTCACTGCTGAAGTGCGACGAAACAACAAAGAGAAAAACGTATAGGTGTATGTAGAGACGTAGAGCTATAGGATGTGATTTGGTATTCTTAAAAATGATTGAAAGTATAATAAAATACCTTTTGTTCTCCTAGTCTTCCCAATGCAGTTTGGATATATTTTAGCTCTGGTTTTGATATCATTTTTGACTGTTCGGGACTTGCGGACCCAAAGATTATGTAGGCCACCGCCCATATAACTCCCAAGGTCCCATTAACGTAGAAAATGGCCTCCCATCCCCATGCGGTTGCTAGGAAACCCGATGCTATAAGCTGAAGCGCTATTCCCAACTGCCCACCTAGTAAAGTAAAAAGTTTTTTTTAGACTTACGATAACAATAGTTACACACTGACTTAACAAAGTCAATAGACTTCTAAACGTGGTAAAGACCTTTAAATATAATGGATTTGGACCGTTTGGGTATTTTTAATTTTTGCTTTTAAGGGTGTTATGTTTTTTCTATCTAATCGATGAACCTAACGAGCATGCGGTCTACCTGATGGTAAATGGCAACTGCCACCCATGAACATCTGTAATCAACCTCAGATAAGATTCTACAGAAAAAGTTATAGCAATGACGAATGACGAATAGCTTCTGAGCCGAACTACAAGGAGTAAAACTTTTCATGACCATCTTCATGAGAGTAAACCTAATAATTTTTAATAAGTGACGATTTGGTGTAGTAATGAAAAATTATAGTGCATTGTCTCAGAATTATTCCTGACCAGAAGTAAATGCCAGACTCCTTTAAAACGGACCTCTTGACTTGTAACGACAAATGAAGGAGTTACATAAAGCGTAAACAAATGACGAAATACAATGAAACATTCATTATCTTTAAATAAACTTAGTTGTAGATAAATGTTGATGAATTAAATAACATCTCTTACGCCCTAGGAAGTAACCTCAGCCGATAAACTTCAATCAGAATCGGATCATTTTATTGCGTTGTTGATATTTCCACGTAAATGGAACTTCCGGTAACATTCGGAAGTTTATTTCCGAAGTAAATATATTTTGTTCGAAGATAACTACATCAATGTTCCTAAATTAATATTTATTTATATTATATATCAAGTTCAACCTTATCTTGCAGTGACAAAATAGTTCGTAACTTAAATATTTCAAGTGTAGCAATTAGTAGTTCGCAAACTCGCTAAAATTCTTTTTGAAAACTGTAAAGTCATCTTTCGCAAATAAAAACCAACCAAGTGCGAATCGGGCTTATGTAAGTAACGTCCCTTTACATACCTAAATGTTTAAATATATTATGGGTAAAAATTTTGGCAAACTTTCCTTATTTTGTGGTACTCTAAAGCGTCCAGAAAGCATTTTAAAGAACTAGTAAAGGCAAAAGGCACTTTCTAAATGCACTCGAACTAGTGATGCTCATTACAGACAAACTTCTCACAGCGAACAAACATTTTACTCCAGTAAAAACTTTAGATGCAGTCGTGTAACATTTATCATACTTGCAACTTGAGAAGTTTAGGTTAAAAAGTTTTGTAAATCGTTGTAAGAAAGAAAAGAATTTAAAATTGTTAAAAAATCATGGGAGTTTTAGACTTTTATAAGTAGATATTTTAAACAATCAACTATTTCTGTTTTGTCTCAAAAGCCGAATCCGCACACAAAACTGCAATTATACCTTTTTAGAACAACAGTATTAATGATGGTAATTTATGAATATTAACGTTAATTAATTACATGATCATGTTGCATGTGATATTTCATACGCTACTAAGGGAGATAACACAAGAGCGACTTCAATGGACTTATTCGTGTTGGCTCTCTTAGTGGTTATCTCAAAGATAGCTAGTGGCCAATATATTACTTATCAATTTACAAGAAGTAAGATTTAAACTGAAAAATATGGTACGAACCCGCGTAGATGATAGTGCTGAGAGTTCCTCTCTCTTCTAATGGTATCCACTGACTAACTAAATGGTGCATTGATGGGTAGACAAATGCTTGAGTTAATCCTTGTAAGATTCGGCATCCACATACAAATTTCCAACCACCCTTGAAAAAAAAGTAACTTGCGTTTCAATGTTCCATTTAAATAAGTCCAATTGTCTTACGTTTCTTGCTGTAGTTAGCAAGTCACGTATCTTTTCTTTTACACTGAAACAAAGACTTAAATCGGGGTGAATAACCAGATCACCTTCTCACTTCGTAAGAAATTTTGACAATCACCATCGATAATTAAAAGGTCATATAACTATCAACATGTGTAAAGTTTCTAAAAAAATTAAACATATTTCTAAAGTATGCCTAGAATATCAAAATACACATACATAACGATTGTTTTAATGGATATTCACAATCTCAAATGCGAATCAAAAAATTATGTTCCTGTACTCGCGCGCAATGTTTACATGCTTGTCATTATTTGGCGAGTTACTTGGCAGATTGCTCGCGAATACCTGAATATTACATAAGGTTCTATCAACCAACTGTGTACTGTATTGCTGTGTCCACTATAAGTATATTGTGTTATTTAAGATACTTACAATTGCAGCCCCAATGGGCATTAATAGAGACAGCAGAGCGTTAACGCCAACTGAGATGGTGATGAGGATTTTGCCGCCGAATCTTCGCGCCAGGATCCCGCCAGGGATCTGCAGGATCACGTAGCCCCAGAAGAAAGACGACAGGATCATGGACTGTACGCTGTAGCTCCAATCGAAGTACTAAAAATATATTGTGAATTTTATTGTAAACAATAATACACCACGTCGGTTATTGTAATATCTACGTAATAACGAGAAGATTATCTTATACTTTTAAATTAATACGAGAAATACAGTTATACTTTGTAATAATTCGTCGACATCACGATACAAAGCATCTTAAGTCGCAATGATTAGTAATCTTGGTAGATTCTTATCGCTTGTTAGTTGAGCAAGCAGTTCATCCGATGGTAAGTAGCCACTGGCGCTCATGAACCTCTATGAATAATCAACTTCAGACTAGATTGAAGTCCCACCCGAGCGTTACTAAAGAGTAATTTGGAACATGTATCTTCCATTCCATATCCTCCATACTTGAAGACATTAGCGGTTAACGCGCATGTATCAGACAGAGATGACTGTGGCAGTGGTGTCTCCAGAGTCGAATCACAAAGTGTTTTACCGCCTTCAAAAATAGATGTATCGCGTTTAATTTAGAAGTTAAGTAGATCATTTTATATTAATATTTGGATTCTAGTTAGTATTTTATCACATTCGTTCTGGTATTAAGATACACTAGCGATTAGTTTTATCGTTTATTTCTTTGTTGTTATATTTTGTTTACTATCTTCGTGCTTGAATTGCATACAAATTGGTTATTTTGATTTTTTGCACGTACTTTGTATGTTGCACATATTTTAAAGCCAATTATTCTACGAAATGCCACGAATACGGCCATATGATGTAAAATATTTGTATAAATGACACATAATATTTTAATTACTTTGAAATATTCCATTAATCATTGCTGTCTTCGTAAAGTCATTTATCTTGTTTTAAATACATACTTTAAACAATGAAAATGAAGAATTTGTTTATAAATATTTGAATTTATCAAAGAGACTTGACCTCCAATTAATTTAACTAAGTAGATGTTTTGTAATCTTAATAATATATAAACGATAGTGATTTTGTTATTTCTATCGGACTTTTTTGTACATTAAGCTTTATATGACACCTTTAAATACTTTGTTTAGTTTCTATTGAATATAAGTAATATCGTGCTATTAATATTCTATACACACTAGCAATTCATAATTTGTCTCTTAATGGAAGGGTTGTTTCAAATATTATTTGATGAGATATCTATACTATTTCTATAATATTATTTAATTAATAATATGTAATTCTAATATAATTTCCTGTGATGTCTTAATGAGAACTATTATAATTATATTAAGAAAATAACACTCATTAGGAGTAATCTGAAAGCTAAACATCGTAATTTGTAACTCTTCAAATTCTTTAGGGCATTCTTGATGATGACATTTTAAGTGTCCCGTAAATTTCATAATTATTTTCATTCACTTCACTTAATGCATTAACTTCCGTCAATACAAAATTAGGTAGTTATTACGAAACTCCCATTGTAGATCTGAATGGAAAATTTCTGGGAATAAAACAGGAGTAGGGCAGCAATTACAATCGTGACCCAGCCCCGCCCACTAGATACGACATTGCCACATAAGATCACTAGTACAAGACACACGTTTATGATATCCTTATCAACACATTAATTATACTGCGTTGTATTATTGATCTTAAGTTAATTTATTTTACGTACAACTATACTAATTCTGTTTATACGGACTATGCCATATATATATATATATATATTTTTTTCATTTTCTGCAATTTTTGAAATTCTTTATTTATACTAATTTAAGCACATTTAAAAGAATTTCATAAATTACGTGTATAGTTTGAAAACTAAATTTACTTTTGAATCGTGCATTCAACATTTATCAATCAATAAATTAAACGCAGCTTCTAAAATTCGAATTTAATGAGACATGGAATAATCCCATTCGCGTAGGTAATTTATAGACAATCAAATCACTCAGTATCATTAAATTAATAAGAAGTATTAGTAATCAAATAAAATAACATTAGGTATGTGGAAATGATTATCATAAAAGGGGAAATTTCTGGAAAAATGAACTTTATACTAATCCGCATCATTCCGACTAAGTAAAGATCGATTTTTGTTTTGAAGTAGCAATTACGCTTACAGTCTGTGTTATGTTAAGTAAGTAAGTAAGTTTGGCTGTTCCAAAGACCTAAATAGTATAAAAATCAAGCCTGAAGATAGCTCGTACAACTCTGAGGAGTGAGGTAAAACTCCTCATATACTTTGTCTATCCACGATCTTCAATCAGAGCAGAGTTACAATTCTGCTATAAGTTGTAAAATAATGCTATTATACTCGTACTACGAAGAGTACTAATGCTGCAGTCGAATGATAATATAAGAATAATCTCATTATTACAGTTATTCGTCCAGTTTCAATTCTGTTAATTTTGTTTCCCTTAATTGTTAAATTTTGATTTGTAGAGTAACCTACATGAGTAACCTTACCCCTGGAAGTAACAAGCACTCGATGATGATAGCCATGCTCATGTAGACGACATATGAGACAGCAATATCTTATTACACAAACCTTATCCCTAGTAGCATCCGTCATATCGACGATGGCCATGCTCATGTTGACTCTCATGCTGAAGGCAAGCAACATGGCAAGGAAGAGAAAGAATGTCTGAGCATGGCGGACTCCAAGACCCTCTGGAAAAAATTACACCAATATGTATATTAAATTGTAAGACTTAACTAATATAATAAATGTAAAGAAAAATAATAAAGTAGCCTTTACCCACACGGAAAAATTGTTTATATTTTTTTCTGTCTTGCAAAATTAAATTTTTCGCGCAAAAAATGTCATGGGTAATGGTATGGATTACATTATTTAAAAAAAAAATCAATATGGACTTTTAACCGCTACCATAACATACGTTTACAGTATAAATATAAAAGAGAGATATACATAATTCGGCTACTATTTATTATAATTATTTAGAGTGTCGTATTGTAAACTGCGGAGTATTTCACTTCGGTTATTTAAAAATTGTGTCATGTAATTAAAATGTACAATGAATTTATTATAACAAAACATTAGGTTTTCAATCTTAAGTATCTCAAAGTTTTACATCAAGTAACATAGAAATATGAATTATCATAACACGAAAATATTTTTGTTTGTGACAAAATCTTTATTTTGCATCTTTATATAATCACAGTGAACTTGGGATTCAAAAACTCACTTGGGGGTACGTTTGTATCCGAAGCGACGCCCATTTTGGTTTACTGCAAATATGTGTAATATTTTCTATGATAATATCAAGCCATGTCATTCGTCCCACAGACCACGAGACAGTGTTTGAAAACACGTATAGATCTTCGAGAGAAATAATCTGTGATGACTTCGAGTAGCGTAGAGTCGCCTTCATAATAAAACTGGAGAGTGTGCATCCGAACTACACGCTCTGGTTCCCGCTGCCCCCTTCCACCATCGGACATCCAGACGAACCGCGG
>DWRA01000021.1:0-47940 GCA_018250295.1 Spathilepia clonius
GGATTTTTAAGCAACGTTAGACATTGCTAAACCTCGCTATTTTAATATCTACCGACCCGAAAAATATTAAAGGGTAATACGCACCACTTTTTAAAAATCTTATAACAGCAAAAAGCAACTGAACATGTACTAACAAACAGAATACTATATGCTACGACGTAGCATATTTCGTAGGCATGGCGTAGCAGTCTTTGTAGCCTAACAACATCGTTATGCTAAGCGATACAAGGTACCAAGTCAACGGCTTCACTGTGATCCGATATAATAAAGGGATTTTCTGAGTATTATCGATATTAATATATTACAATCTCACATTATTATTAATTAAATATTAATTTCCTTAACTATTTCATGATAAAGTACATGATTGTGTATAGAAGTGTGCAAAAATAAAATAGACTTAAGTTTTACCGTGTATATTAGGAGGAAAATGAGATTGTTTCTTACAAGGAAGCAGATAAATCTAAAGCCAACATTAAACTGCAAATCTACAGTTTATCTACATGAATCTACGTCAAGTTACAGTTAGACTGTATCACGTATTTAACTTTAAATAAATGATTGAAAGCAGAAACCGAGATACTAAACGCTACTCCTATTTGCCTCGTAAGCGAGAGATTTCAGTAGCAAGTTGCTTATTTCTGCATTTGCTTAATATTGTCAGCGATTCCCGAGAGGATTACGCGAAATTCGGTAGCAACTTAACGCTTTGCTAATAAAATTGTCGTTCTACATCTTTCTTAATGCTTATTAATACTTTCGAATTTTGAGGAGGAAGTTTTTTGGTTTTATTGCTTATCAAATCAAGTTATTTAATTATATTAATTTATCGTTAGTAATTTGAACGAGTAGATACTTATAGTAGGCTTAATTGATTTATTTTTGAAATAAAAATTCATCGCTTCGTTTAAAAATAAAGCGAGTGAGTATGCAGTTTTACCTAATAATAAGTGGTCACTACTTTCTTTAGACGTCCTAAATCAAGCCCAAACAACATTGAAGTCTTTTAAAAGTGGTAGAACTTGTTATTGTTGATTTCGGAAGCACTACCGCTGCACTTATTTCTGCCGAATAACAACTTGGCTAGCGAGACATATTTATTCGAGTCGTTCCATCTTAGTTGTCAGGTGTACTGACGCATCTGTGGTCAACCTCAGGTACGATTCATAATCCTATCTGGGGTTGATTAAAAATGTCCATGGGTGGTAGTGACCACTTGCTATGAGGTGGATTGTATGCTCGTTCGCTTTTCCACTCATATAAAAAAACTAATATTGGTCATACAAGCATTACTACGCCTGAAGACTTAACTGATATGCCTCATGTAAGTATACATTGCTTGCCACACCATTTAAAAATAAAATATATGTAGTAGTACTCTTACAAATACTTCAATCTTTAACTGCTGAATCGTAATGTAAGTCTTATACCATAAGTATTTATATATTTTGTATTATCAAAATGTCTCTCCTATCTTGTACGATATACTATTGACAGAATAACTTTTATGCATAGAAATCCAAAATTCTTAATATTTAATATTTCTATTCTGGGTCTGGGTGTTTGTGTATTCGTCTTTGTGTATTTCCATGGCATCCATGACACAGTGAATCCTAGGGTGGAGCTGTGAGTGTATAAAGTGTCTATAAAGCGTCTATTTATAGTGGTACACAATACTTTTAATTTAAACGCGCCATGTACCTAAACACTTGTTAATAGAGTGTTTCCCAACATTCTGTTACACAGGTGCGAACATTCTATAAGTCCAGAAGCTTATACTAGGTATGTTCGAGACAAAGGCGATTAATTGTTTGAGTCCCTTTGGAGGCACTCGGCAGGTAAATGTGGCTCTGGAGGTAAATACAGCTAGAGGGAAATACGACCAGAGGAAAATGCTCATTGGGGGAGCGATTGTAATTCAGAACCATTAAGAGGTAAGGGTATTAGAAAGAACCCGCACCGCAATGAGAGAAATGTTGAAGCGAATAATTTTAATTTAAACGGCGAAATTTTTGAGTATCGCGTCGAATTATTAGGGGCCTGTCAATATTTTGGGGTGATCATTCCAAGTTTCCAGGTATAATAATATGTTTTTATAACAATATAGACAAGAAGAGATAAAAAAAAATGCATCTCGTTAAAAATATTTCTTGCTCAGTATTGTCCCCAGCGAGACTCCATTGCTGCAATATATTACGCGTTATTTAATTGTACAAAAGTACAGTGTAACCCACTACATCAAAAGCTACAATATATGGCTTTATTGTGAATATTGCGAAAAAAATTGCGTATCCCCGCTTCAAGTAGTAGCAGTTCACGTCAAATGATCTTATAAATTTAAACGTTAACCACATTTTAGGGCACGTTCTGAGAAACGTGATTCAAACAACAAACAGTATTGAGTTTGTGTAAACTGTGAGTGAGATACAATTGCAAACAGATGGCGAAATCCTTCAGAGGATACTGCTACTCTTGGCCTTCGATACAGGGCATAGTTTAGCGTGTACTTTTTGGTAGAAGTATTAGTTTTCTAACTGGATGCATTATGGAAAACGGTCCCGGGAGTCGAAACGAAGCCTCTTGTTTCTAAGTTATTGCTCTATTTATTTTACGTTGCAAGTCATGATGAATACTTTTGTATGAGATTTTCCTTGTTCGACTGCGCTGTATCGGGTATTGTACAAGGCACTTATTCTGCAAGACATACGATGAATGTAATATGACTTTAGCGAGATATTCAAGCAGATAAATATACGGTACAGGTACATATAAGGTACAGATTAAATTGGGAACTTATTTTTCTATATAGCCTAAGCTTGTTTTTTTTTTTGATTTCGTATTCTGTCAACGTATTTTGGTGTGTACCTGCCTGTACATACATATATCTGTTATATTTTTATATCCCGTTGTACTGGGCTTCCGGACGCACCACCGCCACACTCATATGAGGCAGTGGCAATCGCTGATGAGTTTTGTTTGTAGGGTGTGGTATGGAGATATGCTTAAACCAAAGCTTTCCTATTAAATTTTTAGGGGTGGCATCTCGTTTGTGGCCAACCTCAGGTCGATCTATAATAATTCTACACAGAGTAGATTATAGATATCCATGGGCGGCATTAGTCACTTATCATCATTTGGACTGTACGCTTGTTTGCCTTTTATTTAGAACCGGTCAGACCAAATCAAAGCAAAAAGACGCCGCACAAGAAAATCGTTAATCGCTTATCGCTTACGTAGTGACGAGTGGAGATAGGCGAACATACAACGGACGTGACAGACAAATGTTATGTTTATATACGTTATTTATGCGTCTGTTTATTAGTTCAACGGTAGATACTTTCATCTCATTTATTTTCTGTATATTGAATCGTATTTTAGCCTGTACAGTTTTCTCTTAATAATACAAAACCGGTTTTATTTAGCAAAAGAAAATGTATTTATTTTTGTAGAGAGCTACGAAGGTACTTATAGAGTGTCTGTGACATTTTTTTTAAACATACTACCATCGAAATAGAACCTTGTAAGATTCAGAATTTTAATATTATATTTATAAACCCTTCAAGGCTTGACTGTTGCCGCCGACAATAGCCTTTACTACCTAAAAACAAGAGTATTAAGGTACAACCAAAGCTTTCTAATTAAGTACATAAGGTTAGCATCGTACCCATCGATATTATAATATACAGAACGTTAATTTTATTTGGTGAAAATTTTTCAAAAAAAAGTAACTTACAATAGTATTAATAACAAATTTAGTACAGATTTTGTTTTACAAAAATCTCTATTAAATTGTTTTTTCTTTCTTAAATAGCTGGTTACAAAGATTAGATTGAAATGTTCGTGAAGCATTTTTTTAAGTTTCAAACAAGCGTCTTCACATCGTGGCGAAGCTTAAGCTCTTGGCACACAATATGTCTCAATAATCAGCAGATCAGGCTTGCCTTGGCTGCTGTTCAGGAAACTTGGTAAAGTTTCCAAGTTCAAAATTCAAGCGATATATTATCACACGAAATCTATACCTGAGGAAAAGTTCCGATCTCTATTGCAATGCGTATAATTTTCTTTAATAGAGATTGTAATACACCAATCCTTTCTTGTTTTAAAGGAACAGATCTTTGTGGTTCTACTAAGGAGGCACTACCACCACACCTATTTCTACCTAATAATAGGAGTGTTAATAGCTGTTGTGTTGAAATAAAAAGACTATATGATAAGGGAGACATATTTACCGTCACACTTTTGTGATCAACCTGTAACCTGATCAATCAGATCTGTAATCAGGTCTCAGGAATCTAATCTTATCTGGGGTTGATTACTAATGGACGGCAGTAGCCACTTACAATCAACTGCACTGCATACTCATTTACTACTTCTGCAGTATAAATAATGGATTAAATACAGATATCTATAATAGCGACTCCATTTATTTTTGATACTTCTACTTTGATAGGGACCGACTGCATAACGTGCCATCAGGAAGTGCACATGAACTTTAGCTACCAGTAGTCGCTCATTTAATTCTCGACCGCACTCGACGTTGTTTAACCATGTAGATTAGTAAATCTATACACGCCACTGACATATGCACATTACTGACATCCACTCAAGTCCTTCTTAGTAGGAACTAAATACTTCTTTTTCGTGGACCATAATAGGTTTATCTCCGCTGAAAGAGGTAAAACACTGATACACTTATTTTGAAAAGTAGCAGACAATAAGACAACAGAGTATAAATATAATAACCACCGTGAATATTATTTCAATAAATAACCAAACAAAACTGTTCAATTCATAATTACCTTTTGTTAACTTACCTTCGAGGAAATGTTACGATTCAGTGAATACCATTACAATATACAAACAAGTTTCACTTACATACAACATTCTACGCGCTATTATAGTTTTAATTTCTAACGTCATATGGACTATATTTGTGAATAGTTTTGAATTGCATGTAAAAACTATTTTCAAGGGTTGTGGAATCTAATGTACCGTAAAATGTATCGTAGTACCTTCCAATAAATACGAATTTGGTTCGTATTACTTTAGGGATTGTACAATTTTCAAATTGCCCTAAAGGCAGTAAAAATGAATGGGGGTAAGGAGCTTAATCTACCAAACAGCTTTCAATGAAAGCTTTGATTTGTTTATAGACGTGTTTTGTAACTTTTTGTTGTTTACTACAATACGCTTTCCCACTTTTCTTTTTTCATAAACGTTATAACAATACACAGCTAAAGTGTTGTTACAAATAATATATAATTCTTATAATACAAATTATCAATAAACTCCAATTCATATTTTCTATCTCAAATTCTAAGGTTCGGGGTTAAAAGCCATATGCTTCTGCAAATTTTATATCCGAGCAATTTTTACAATATCTTCGAATGTAATCGAAGTTTTCTGTGCGTAAAAGCTAGCAATCTGCACTTGGTCAATGTGTTTCGCGGCCAAAACCCTTCTGTTTCTCAAAGACCAATGCCCAGCAGGACGGTAACGGGTTATTGTTGATAGCTTTAACCGCTCTTAATGAGTTTACCGCGACCGCTATAAACGAAGACTATAAAAAGGCAATTCTGACGACCATAAACGCATGTTTGAACTATCCTTTGCTTGCGATCGTAAAGCCATGTTAATGCTTTTGACATTGTGTTGTCAGCTTTATAAAGTGGTTGTTGAAAGTTAGGCCGTTTTTCATGAAACCGCCTTAACGAAATACTGTATGATTCGCAGTATTCTGGATCTTTTCTCACAAAATCAAAGCTTTATCTTATGAAACACGTTTGGCATAGCTTTTTAGGTATGACATTTCTTCTAATAAATAATGATACTTTTTTAGTTGTGACGATATTTAACAATCTTGTTACAACAATCAACTCTTAACAGATCTGCGAATCTGCGAATGCCAATCTAATATCGGCTGCAGGTATATAACTATAAAAATACGTTTGAATATATTTTTCATATACAAAAAGTTAACGACCTCAGCACGTCATTCAAAGCTGAACGAAAGAACCAAATGTATTAATATTGCTATAAAGCTAACATAGAACCTTAATGCCTTCGTAATGGAACCATCGCTTTCTTCCATTATTAAAGGAGCCAGTCTCTAGTATTAGACACGGAACTCCATATTTTAAGCATATGCACGGTGTTTCAATGGCCCTAATAAAGCCGGAGGTTGGACCGCGTTGATGCACGCAGCGGCGCGTGACTCCGCATCACGGACCGCACATTAGCTCATTGAGTACACTTCATCAATGTAGGACTATCTCCAACTCTGATATAATGAAACTGTGCTACATACAGATACAATACTGTCGAAGATGGAGAAGGAGTGTTAAGGGATACTGAATTTTAAGGGTGTGGTGTATGTAAGGTTGTATGTATTTACTCGAGGTATTAACAGTTAAGCTTTAGACGTAATCTATCTGTGAGATACTACGTGAGGTATTTCTTGTAGCTGATATCAGATAGCACTCTAATACTATTCGCTTTTCATTACAGTTGTCTGTAAGCACTTACGAGTTTGTAACTGTTTTTTCTAAAGTGGTCTGCAAGATCGTTCACTACTTAATTTTCCATACATTTATTTCCTCGAGCATTTTAAGAGTTCCAAGATCCATTTACCAAAATGACGCTCTTCAAAAAAAGTGCAAAGAAGACAACTATGCGTTGTCATCATATGGACTATCCACCTTTTCACAAGATATAGAAAATTATTACGTCAGTGTGAAGCAACCCTTAAATAGCAGATGGATGTTTCAATTTTATTCCATTTAAAACATTGAAATGCTATAACAACGAAGAACAAATGAATCGAAACTCAATAACAGGACGCAGTTCAAATTTTATGTCGTTTTCATTTTAAAGAAATAACAATACCCGACCGGATGGGAGAAGCGACGGTAATTTGTAGTGAGACGAAAACAACTCCGCTGAGTAGTTTATTTGTTTTTGTTCATTCACTCTTTCCTTCCTTTATTTGCTCTTTCGTTCAATACTTCGTAGACGTATTTCTTGAAAGAATCTCCGAACCAATTCAGAAGGGAGTTTTAGTTAAAACATGCTGACGTTAATTTGTTTTTGTTTCTATTCAACAGTTCGTTTATTTTGTTATTTAATTCAATATATCATTTATATTGCCTTAAATTTTCACCAGCAAGTAGTGAGTATTGTAATTTTTTCGCTCTTTTATTCGTCAAAAACTCTTGCTAACTATATACTTGCAATCTACCACGACAAAAACAATAGATAATAGATTTATTTGTTCTTTTGCTAGTCTCGTGCAATGAATTTTCACGAATTCTTTTACATGTATGTCGTCTTCATTTTATTTAACAAATTACTTGTTGCAATCAGAATGAGCCTTTGAGTAGTTTTTTAAGATTTTTTATAAGTATAAACTATTTTATTTGTGTTCTTATTAAATGGTTTTATTTAGCTTGCTCCATTTTTTGGCGCGTTTTTTTTTATTGATTCTTGGTCTTTCCGTGAATATTTTGTAAATCATTATTTTATTTCATTTTGAACAAATATTATACTCCGGAAGAGATTCATTATGAAAAATGACGTACTCTTTATTAAATTGTAAATCATATTTAATAACATATTGAGATTCATTATTTTTTTCGGTGTTAATGAAGAATTCTCTTTTTAACTTTTTATTCCTGGCTCAGTTTCGGTTTCAATGGAGCCACCTGCTTCAATTTTATTTCTTTTTGCTGAATTTTTAAATGTGCGAGTTCCGAAATTCCAGCTTTCGATTTTCAATTAAGGCTCTGATGAATTATAAAATGCTTTGTTCTTTAAACATTGAATACTTTCGTTTTTAACAGACATTTCAGTAATATAATATTAACACATTCACATATTAATTCGAACATAGACTATAGTTATACGACTACTACAATTTAAAATTGTGTGTTTACTAGAGTGTTTAGATTTACTAGTTGACTATTCTTTCTGTTTTTATTATTTTCATGTTGTGATTAATTTTCGTCATTTGTAACCGAAGGCCAACTTTTTATTATAATATTGTAAATGTAATGTACCTAGAGCAATTTAATTAATTACTACAGGCAACAATTTTTCACATCCATATTGTAAAAATAAATTGTAAGATATATTTTAAAGCAAGTAAAACCACTAAAAAACTAGTTGTTCCGTAACAGGGACGTTAAAACAAGAAATAACTTTTCGCTGACATTGAAAACAAAAACAGCTTTTATTAAATCAGGACTAGACGGATCTTTTTCCTCAAGTCTGCTTTTCACCGTGAGCTATAATATACAATATACTAATATTCTTTCCTGTAACTCTTGTCCTTGCTCCTTGATGGGCATGGATCACCTCTCAGTCTTGGTGGAGACCTGGTTTGTACTTCACCACACAGCTCTCAAGCGGATATTTGGAAGAGGAGGTATGCGATAGCAGCCAACCCATGTCGAATAAACCGTCCAACATTTCCTACTCAATGATAACAACGAATGACAGTGTACTACGATCTTCGGAACACTGAAGCGCGTATTATTATACATATTATTAGCTTATATTGAACTAAAAATCTTTTAACTAAAAAGCTTATATTCAACTAAAAATCAGTGATAGCCTAACGGCCTCTTAGATAAGGGATTCGAGGTTCAAACTCCAGGCTCAAACCTCGGAATTCTCGAAGTTATATGCGTATTAAATTTTGACTATCACTTACTATAATGGTAAAGGAAAAAATGTGGAGAAGCCTAGACGCTAGAGAATTATTTGAAAAAAAGTATACTAAAGTAGCATGTCTGCTGGGTACTAAATTGTATAAGATATATTCGAGCTGCGGTACTATGCTAGCTTTTTTACATAATTGTATAGATGAGATTTGACATCGCTCACCAGTCCGGTGATGGAAAACATTTATAATTCTAGTATTTTAAGGTATAGAAATTTAACGAAGTATTCAAATTTAGCCTTTAGGGATAGTACCGCGCCTGTAGGTATTCTTGTGTCTTACTTTGTTAGGCTTGATTACAGATTTCCATAGACGGCAAAGTAGCTAGCGGGTGGACTGCATGCTCCTTACTTCAACTTCGTATAAACCATCTTATTATTACATCATATAGTGTAAAACCGCCTTTACTCATGTATCACTAACATAATTTTCAACATATACAAAATCTTGTTTGCGTTTCCTTTGCAAATTCAATGGACGATTCGAGAGATCGGATTTTGGAAAAAAATGTATCGATACGAGATTTGTCCCCAGGCGGTGTGATAAATTGTGTGTTTTACGGTTTCGCCCGTAAACAAATAACAGATCAAACGTGCGATCCTTTGGATCGAGTGCGAAATATTTTGTGCGATTTATATTCCGTTTGTGGATTGATCCATACGTAGGAATAAATTGAAGAGATAGCCAATATCGATTTAACAGTAACAACAATACGTCTCAATACTATAATCGTAAAATACAGATTGGACTAATCTAAAATGCGGCTATTTCTATACTTCGTTCTATTGTGCAAAATATTTTTTGAATAGAAGTTATTATAGATAGTGGAAAATTACCCTATTTTTAATACATAATGATATTTCTAAATATTACATGTTTATTCGAAAAACAGTTATAATATAATCGTGGTGGTTACATACAGGTACGTGTATTTCGCTAGCAAATTATACGCAATAAGTGAGATAAAAATAAAATGTCGCGATTTTGTATTAAAATCTTTAAAGGTCCAAGTTATCAATAAAAAATATTATGTTCATTCAAAACATTAACACTTAATCATAACTTTAACGAACTAGTCGTTTTTCCTTACAAGATAAATAAAATTAAACATCCATTCAGGGAAATTGTTGGAAAAATCCAGCAATTTATATCTAATGAAGAGCTACTTGAGTCTAGAATGGAATTGCCTTGTCTAGCGTTTACTTAAATTTTTACAAATTTAACCTTTTAACTCCTGTACTCGTTTAGTTTTATTTTATTTCTTACAAAAATCATCTTATTGCATTTAATATGGTTTATTTTAACATCAAGTAGTTTTACAGTTAATATAATTTATAGAGAAAACTATTAGGTAACGGTTAGTTTTGTAAAATATTCTTGACGATAACTATACAATGGAAAAATACGCAAAACGGTTTTATTATAGACAAACTATTATGGCTCTTAACGGTATTTTTGGTTAGGTAGGTACAAATGCTTATACACAATGATTTCACGGAATTATTGTAAGGTATGTATGTAACATTGTGCCTAGATTTCATTGGCCTTTCCGCGCTTTAAAAGGCACATTAATGGCCATTAATAATAATTAATCTTAATCTATTTTTACGAAATTTGACAATTTAATTAGGCAAAACTTAACATGTTTGACCTTTGATAGCCATAAATTGTATGGAATTGTCGTTAGTTTAAACTGTAATTACAAGCTATCAGTTTCAATCGTTTGCATTGTATGTATATCAGACGTTAAACTCCATCAAACTTTATAGTAGAGAAGCCCAAGATGCTTAATGGGGATTTACTTGAGCATCTTTTGAGACCTATTAGATCACGAAGCTTGGATGATAATAAGATAAAAATGTTATATAATGTATACCTTTTCATCGGCGGCGGTGAGCGGCTATAGGTCTTCAAAGATATACACAAAAAAACTATTGCATGGACATACTCGAGTGCATCAGATATTGATGCCATACATGTCCTACGTATTTTTAATAATGTACGTATGTTAATCTGATCGTTTGCATGGTGGGGGTGGTCGTACATAAGGGACGAAAAAAATTTATAGAGCGCGTCAGATTGAACCGAATTGATCAGAAGTGAACCGGGAAAACCTTCCCATTTAATATTCGGACGATTTGGATGTGTCGCAAACTCGCGGGGATTATTAAAATTTGATAAAGTAATCCGCAAAATCGAAAAATCGTCTATAATGCCATCTATACTAAATTATCGGTTTATAATACGAAAACAACAGCATTTTACTAATTTCGTATGAAAGTATATATGATCTTGCAACAAAAAAAAAATCAAGATTTTGTCTCTCTATCTGTTTGTTTGAGGTAATCTTCAAAATGGCTCAACCTGTTTTCACGAGACTTTCACAGGCAGATAGCTGATGTTATAAGGAGCAAATAAGGATACTTTCATGCTACAAAATGTTTTTGAGTTCTGTGAAAAATGATATTAAAAAAATTGTATTGACAGATTAAGCGAACTCCTATATGTAATCGTCAGAATAAGATAAATCAACGTCTAGGAGATAAATATGAACCATATATATCTTAATCTGAAGCACTGATGTAAATCCCCAAAATTCCCTCTTGGACTCCCCTACTATTACAGACGTGTTGAAACATCTGACGCGAATAACCAAATAGAGCTCATTTATATCTTCAAACGTGTCTGTTAGATACGGTCAGTGGCAAATAAAATCATATCGTTCTATACAATGTATGGACATATTTTATATTTTCTGTAACACGTCCGTGCAGACACGTTTCGTACCTGCCAAAATATTGTATAGAAAAATATGGTTTTGTCTGATACGCCTGAAGATATAAATAAGACATAACCCGTGTCTTTCTTCGCCTATCCTCATTTTGGCAGAGTAAGTGGATCCAAGATGATCCCACTAGTCGGGAGAGGCCCATGCTTGGCAATGGAACAAAGTTTTGCACTTATTTTATAGTTAATCGTCAATCAATTACAAGCTAGTAGTAGAACACATCATAACATTTAAATTAGACTTGTATTCACATTTTGTAGCTTTGCTTATAGCAGCACTCCTGAAATTATGCCTCTAGTACGAAGCTTACATAAATTTAAATTTGTTCCGGTAAAAAATGTATAATTTACAGATATTTTTTATGTCCCCGTCAACTTGTCAACATCAAATTCGTTATTTTTAGTAACAAAATCGTCGTTTCCAGAGTGCCACTCATTGCTTTTTGTTGCTCGTGCAATACATATAACAGCCTTTTAAGAGCGCGCGTATATTTTTTGCAATTCCTAATGGAAACAGCCTTAACATAGGATTGAAATTACAGAACTTCATAGGTAGGTATTAGTATTACAGAACTTCATAAGTAGGTAGGTAGGTATTCAGTCTAATTATAATTGTGTACTCAATGGTTACAAAACAATACATGCATGACATGCATGCATTCAGTACATAAAAACCAAATAATCAAGTAAACAAAACAAAAATACTTTTACTTTTTATATTATAACTATTCAATAATTTATCAAAAAGTTAAGTCTACTCTAATTATTACAATTTTAAGGGTTTTAACGAGTGGTTCCAAAGAACATTTTGGAAAAGAGTGATAGATTTTTTCTTAACGAGGGGCAAACCTTCAAAAGCTACCTAGTATTGTGGGAGCGACATCGGGTTTTGTCACACATTTTTGTCAACTCAATTAAAAGTGGGTACAATTTCAAGTCTTAATCTCATTTTTATAAAATTACAATTAAACGAGATTGCAGTCCATCTGATGGTAAGTAGTCACTATTGCGTGGACATCTCTGACCAACTTAATTTAGATCAGATTCCACATGCAGCCGGTTGCGGATGGATGGCCACTGCTGACGACTAAGTTGGTGGCCTCATACGTAACACAGCCGGTATTCAAAGTTCTTTACTAAAGCGTAGAACTTCTTCACGCTAGAAATAGGTGCGGCGATAATACCTTCCCAGGTAAATTATACTGGCTCTGCTTTTCACCTTTCAAAAATGTTTATTTATTGAATCTATTTATGCTTGAGAGTTACTCATTATCACGCAGCGGCAATTACCTTCAAAATTACCCATCTGGCCGCTATGTAAGGCGCCAATAAAAACCGGTACATAGCATTTAGTTCGAATACGTAAGGGCAATCCGTCATTGTCGTGGCGGACCGGGAAAAACTTCTAAACGACTAGAGAGTGAAGTTTTTATATGCGGGAGCCTGGGCTAGACTGGATGCCGGCTGAAACAAATGAGCGAGGTGGGTAAGGCTGACTACACTTGCACTTTTTGCACGCACTGTAGAAGTACTTTCATTAGGAACGTCTAGTTGCTATTCTATATCGTGCCAGCGAAACCGCTTGTTCACATCGCTTCGATTACATTAGTAATCTTAAGTGCTGCCGTATTCTGAATACAAGAGTGTAGCGAAATAGATACATCTTATTGAATTTAATATATGTATCTATAATAATCAACGTATTTGTGACATACTTTAGGTAGAATTCCAGTGCTATTGCACCATCGAAGTCACAATTACCTACACGAATGACGCATTTGTCAAAGCCCTAGGTAAGTAGGTAATTTTTTTTATAGTTCCAGGTAATATTAAAAGGCCTTTACCAAACTTGAATATTTATGTAGTATAATAAAAAATCCCAGGAGGAATATCACAAAAAATCGGAATCAGAATGTGTAGTACATTCTAATTCCGAAAAAATGAACAAAAGTTACGAAACTCTTTGGTCCCACAGCTGGACACTTGTCTTTCTTCACAAACATGTCTAAAAAAGTATTAATTTACTGGTTTCAAAGTTTACTTTTTCCGTAGAGAACACATTGATAACATACCTGATACCATAGATACTAAGTAATAAAAATAGACAATAACAAAAAAAAGGTTCTCGTGTTTCATCCGCCTTATTCGCTGAGGTATATAATGACATTGATGCATTAATGCTTTTGAATCATGTTGCAATAGGAATAAAGAGCACATTTTTCCACCGAGATATTTCTCTTTTAGTTTCTCGAAGATAAAAATTATATTATATAATATGGCAGTTCTAGAAATGACGTGAAACAATAATTCACGTTAATAATCATCACATCAATCACATCATTTGTAAATTACACCAGCTATGCTCTTAGATGGGCAACTTCCCTCCCTGTGCGGGTAACAACCCAAGACAGTTGATTATGTTTGAAATTCGAATTGGCTTATAATATCTTCGAAAAGACCTGCATGCCTCTGATTAAAGTACTAGCGTCAATTTTAGTAGAAGATTCCTGATACCTTTTAATAAAAACGCTTTATTTGTTAACCACAGTGTTTTTATTCTTCTAAGTAAGAACCAGGCAATAAGAAGCAATATTTACAGAAGATTCATAAAAAAAATATATTTTTTCACATTACATTGTTTTTAAACGTTTTTACGAACTTTCGATTGAGATATTTCAATCATCTGAATTTAAAACCAAAATTTGTTGCCGACCCTTGCACTAGGTTATAATTGATTACAGAAAATATGGTTACCTAAGCTCTGTAAGATAAAACATCTGTATATGTTACATTTCTTGAACCGTGTAGAGCAATCGATCACAAAACTTCTGACGCTATTGCTTTCGAACTAAGTTTTTCTAATACATTATCCGAATCACTTATTTCTAATCTAATCTAATTTAGGAAAAACGGGCACCGATTCCTTTTACTTTTCTGTACGATTTAGCATTTTTGTATGATGCCAGTGAATTGAAAAGTATCTGGATTAAGATTAAGATTCATTATTTATTAAGAACAGCTGTTATCATTGGGCATTAGTCCATTAATCTTATCCATAGTATTATTAGTGGTTTAAAAGTGCGCACACAAACCACATATCCATACTTTCCTCCATTCTGTCACTATTCCGCAGAGAAGCAAGGTGGGACTCCAGACCTTCCCAAATGTAAGACGGGGCTCATTTACTGCAATGGGACGTAATGGGATGCACGAACCACAAACCTTTACGAGTAAAATATATTTTTTTATATAATATAATAGCAAACTAAAATTAAGTCCACCTGATGATAAGTGGCAACTGCCGCCCATGGGCATTTGTAATCAAATGCAGATATGACTAAAATCCTACCTGAAGTCGATTACAGATGATTTGCTACCCCTACCTAAGACATAAGCTGCAATGTTTCGGATAAGCATGACTCCCTTACCTACCCTACAAACAAAAAGACAGCAGAGTTTAACACTGAACGTATTAGGCAGAAATAGGCCTGACGGAGCTGCCACTGGAGTCGATCCACAAAGGGTTCTACTACATTTTCATTGTACCAAGGTACTATTGTACCAGAGTATAAGTTATTAAAAACTCAAATAATAGAGTACTCCTTTTGAAATATGAAGTTAGTTCCCCTTTGTCACTTCATTAACGAAACGTCCAACACTAATAACTTTCACGGACCCATTAAAAATTGTGAGCAACTTCAATGTACTTGAAACTTCTTAAGCACTTCCAAAGTTGTTGTGTTGGACTTCGGTAATTTGCGAATGTTGAAGGTGATATGCTAATTTTATAGACTACTTAATTTTTGTGTCCTACAATGTTAGCTTGTAGTAGTATTTTCTCTTGCGTACTTTGAAAAGCACGCTAAGCCGTCTTAGTGGTTATAACCATAGCAGTAAAACCTTCTCGGCATTTACACAGGTTCGTGTTCTTCAGTGTTCACAAGTGGATCGAGTAAGAATATTGGAAATTTGCTTTCTGCTTTTGGATGATCAATAATAATTTATGTATCAAGCTATACAAGCCGTAACGTACGTTAGTTAAATAGAAAGTTACGAAAATTTCGATATTTTTTGCGTTCAAAAATCTATTTCAAAATATTAATGAAACGTCCATGACATTGTAAATATTTTTCCTTTGAGACCAATTAAAAAACTGTGAAGGCAGTTTATTGTACTTAAACTTCTTGTTAAGTACAAATAAGATAATAAGATTTTGTTTTCTTGAATTTTGACAATTCTGTATTTATTCAAGACGATTATTTAGTTGTAATAATTTTCACGGGTATTATAATATTTGTGATAACTTGTTCCTGGTCTTAGAATTATTATTTTCAATTGTCATATTTTATTCTCTCTTTGAGTCGTTTTCCTCATTATTGAGGGTCGTGACCGCCACGATCTCCACCAAGCACAGTTTTATGTATTGTGGTGCGCCAGTTGTTACGATTCTCGGCGACTTTTATAGCGTCGTGGACTGTGGTGTGGAGGTATATTCGAATTTGGTCAGACCAGTGTGTCGGGATTCTTCCTCGCGTCCTCTTTCCTTCGATCTTACCGGTAACCATAAGTAATATTTTAAAGTATATTTCTCATTGTTTGTTTGTTAGTAATGAGCTAATTATTTGGAATTGGCATTATTAGCACTTTAATTTTATATCCAAATTGTAATGTTTGATTTATCAAGTCACATATCTAAGAACACTTGGGCTATTAAGATAAGTACGGCGGTACCTTATTTATAAAAATCCGTCTAGCAGTTTGGCAAATATGAAGAATACATAGGTACAAGTAGACCGAAATAATAAAATTATAACCTTGGTTGCCGTTAAGTAAACATACAACTTTCGAAGAGCTGTCTTATTTATGCAGTCTTATTAGTCTGAATATCCGTCTTTAACTCTTTTAAAAAATAACTTGACTCTTTTAATAAATGTCAAAATTATCCTGTTTTTGCGAAATCAATGTAGTTAATAAACAGCAGCAGGCATTTGATGGTAATCGGTTAGTGCTCTACATAGACACCTGGAGTCGACTTAAAATGGCTTGGAGAAGCTGATTAGAAATACATTGCTACCTAAAAAAGACAAGTGCACAATAGAAACAGGATGTATGTACACTAATTTTTGTTTTAAATAATAAGTAATATATATTTTTAATTGAAATATGTCCAGTATTTTTTGTGTGATATTCGAATAAACTGACAAACTGTCAAACAAAAGCTTTATGCATAGCATAACATTGAATAGATAAGCTTCATAAAGCAGTAAATGAATAACTTCCGACTGCAACTTTTAAACAAACGCGGAAACAGTACACCGCTTTACGCCCAATTAGCGGGCGCTACAAAGCGCTTTGTGCTGAATTACCCGTTTCCACACGTCAGATACATTTTGCATGAAACATTATTATCATTTTTGTGTGTGAAATGAAAATGCAATGTGCCTACATTTTCTTTTCCGTGCATCTCACGTTCATTGTCAATTTTGAAACTTATTTCCTAGTGCGTAGAACCTGCGGCGCTTTCGAAACGGATAACCACATGTTGACCGGACGGCCCTTTGACACGCAATTAGTCGCTGCGAGCTTTGTGAAGCTTTGTGAAGCTTTGTCGCTGTAATTTTAACTTTCATTTGCACACAGTTTTTGTATGGCATCGTCGAGTGTGCTGAGTTGGCTCATATATTTTTATAGAATAATTATCCAACTTAGCTGACTTGCATTCTTACATTTATTGTAAACTTACATTAGGGAAACAGCGCTTGATGGTATATAGAATTAAAAACCAAGTTTTAACTATGTTAATGACTTTAAGCGTCATGGGAAGAACTTTTTTGTGAATATTACGAACCTGAACTTTTTTTGTGATATTTGCTCATTTACGTACGCAAAATGATGTTTTTTAGACTTTGATGTATGCAACATCGTAGAAATTTCACGAAAAATCTTCGTTGTACTTAAAGTATGTGACATGATATGCAGTGTCCAATTTGTGCATACTAACAGAATTCCCCAGAATGGGATGCTTTAATATTTTTTTCGTTTTAGCATATTATTGCGAATGTGAATGTGAATCACGTACCAGTTAAATTCATCCATCTGTAAAACCCCACGTAACATGTTTTGGGGTTAGATCCGGATATCGTTGCTTTTTGCGGGTTGCGAGTTCGATTTCCGGTTCGGGAAATTTACGGAAAACTTCTGTATAGGGTTCATTACACATTCATTTTTATTTGAATTGTGCACTAAACCGTTATCGAGAAGGGTAGTTAAGTAACTGTAATTTTGTAGCGTATTTTGGTGCATTATTAAATCTGTTTTCGTATGGTTTCTCTTGAAAAAATATATAATGAAAGTTATAATCAAGAAGATAAATAAAACTAATAACTTAAAACAATCCTTATATATCAATTAAGAAAAAATATAATATATATAATTTTCAATTATATATAATTTTCAACGGCCGAATATTATTTATACAGCTAAAAAGTACCACAATTTAATTTGCTTTCAAATAAAACCCTATTCAAATTGACCTATATAGCTATTTAAGAATTACAATTGCATAGATAGACAGACTTGCAGACAAATATAGATATACCCACAAAAACATAGGTACACTTATACGCAAGATAAATCTACACTTATTTAAAGACATAAGTATAAATACAAATTTAAATTATTTTAAAAATAACGTAGGATTACAATACGGCACTTTCGCTTGTTTTACAAAATCACGCCGAGAACTGTAGTGTTCTCATTCTTATAAATAACCACTTTGCAAGCACGTTTAACTCAACATCTCAGGAGGCGCCTATAAAATTCAACAGGTAATTTTTACAAAGGTACCCTGGAGCGAGAGGAAAAATTGCAAAAACTGTATTTGCATCCGGTATATGATTTAGCCCGGAAGCGGTTGGTCTCTTTTACGCTTTTTCATTTTATATTTTACGGCTCGCTCGTTTTTTAGAGATTTTGTTGTTACTGTTTGTATTTTAGAAAAAATATTTTGTACTCTGTAGTAAATTGTAATTAAATGCCCTATTAGTTTTTTACCTCGTAACATCAGTGTCAAAGAGTGAATAATAAGAATTACATGAAGATTTCTAAGTTAGTCCTCCAATTACAATAATTCTAGATGATTACAAATGTATATGGATAGCAGTAACAATTTATTATCAAATGAAATTCGTGGTCGTTAGCTTATTCAATTTTTATTTTCATTTTTTAAATGTACACACTTAAATTCTAGGGTTGAAGTACGTTATTAATTATGGTATATCACATCGAGATAACATGTCATACGAGTGTATTGTTTCTGTGCATTATTATCTGATATATTGGAGCTGAAATTGGCGTAGGTCATATATTAGCCTATATATCGCCCCACATGCCTATGTTCTACATTTTCTTAAAATATATTTGCTGAATATAGATCCGGCTAGTATTACAAAGACTCATCTGCATCTATTTTCTCCTAAATTGGTGCTTAACTCTGTTCAGGATTTTACAATTTAACTAAACATTTTATTGATGTTAATATTACGTGCTATATAAATGTCAGTTTGAAAAAATGTTATTTCATAAAATTGGTGCAGGTATATACAGGTAATTACATGTAACTTTTTTAAATGCGGGTAATACCACAGTCACAGCTAGTTGTATATAAATAAATAATAATTTAAACACTGTCACTATAAAAGCTCTTAACCGCACTGGGTATTGCATCCCAAACTAATAACGTGTGTGGTATTTTAGGAAAATATTTTAGTTCTACACAAAACATGACTCTTGTTATTAAAGGTATATTTTTTGTTAAAAAATTAGTCTCTGTTAAACATTACGCTAAATAAAACTAAACAACTGACAAAAAAGGTATTCAACCCGTTGAATCCGAACTAAAAGCAAAAAGCGAGTACAGTTTAAAACTGTTGCGCAACAAACTCTACTCAACTAACCCACTACGGTATTGTTATTATCGTGTCATTATTCATCCCCTTTGAATTACGGGGTGAAAAATAACGCGGTTTATCGTATGAAAATGATGGATACGGTGCGACACACCAGAATCACGAAACAGAGCTTTGTATAACAATTTATTTTATTTTACACAAATGCCCGTGGGTGTTATGTTCGGGTAACGTGGTACCCTAAAAGCGGATTCTGAGAATAGTAATCTACAAAGTAGCCAAGTTACCTCTGCGATTCAAAATTTGGTCGATAAAAACGTATATTAATTATGAAACGCCAAATTGTGGCGTTTCATAATTAATATACGTTTTTATCGACCAAATTTTTCTATGTTACAAAAATTATTTACTCTCCTAAATCAAGTTTGTCGTCAAAGTGCTAGTCGATTTACAGATAAAAATAATTATTTTTTATTAAAAATAATGTCTTTATTATAATATTTAATCCACAAGTAGTAATATTATTAAAAATATAGTATTCTTAAATTTAAAAGTTTAACACTACGACCCAAAAATTTAAACAACACGTGTAGAATATTTTTATTGGTCCCGTATACCAACATTTTATATAACAGTAGGAAAATTCAAATCATCCACATTTGAACCGAGTAGCGTAGAACAGAATTAACCCATAATTTGTCTACGTCTCCATTGCAAGTGGCCCTCTTTTTGTGGCGATTTTTTCCTTTCAAGCGGAGAGCGCTTGATGGTTCGGAGGTCGCCAGCGATTGTGAGAACGATGACCTAGTTCCCGATGGAGACTGGGATCACGACTGCACGAGATTTAGATTTAACTGTCTACTGTTTAAAAAAGTGGTGTTAAAAGATACTTGGACTTTAATTTTATTTTTTCTAATGTAGTTCAGTCATAGAAATTTTTAAAATATGTGTTTGAGATATTTTAATTCTAATGGTGGTGGAACTTTTTGTGATGCGACTCTGGAAGAACGCCTGCACACCAATTTTTACATTATAATTATAGTGTTAAACACTTCTGTGTTGTAGTTTGTATGGTGCGATGAGACACTTACTCGTGCTTACTGGAGGCATTTCAACGTAGTCCTTAAGAGTAGCAATGTATCAGTGGCCGACCATCTGTAGCATTCTAATCTTATCCAGGGGTTTAGTGGAGAATAAAGCCATAGTCCACTACGATGACTATAGACTGACTCACTAATATAGAAATAAGCTTAACTAGCAACTGACAGTAGACAATATAATAATAAATACTATGTTTAACTAGCTTAAATAATACTAGAATGTTGAAACACTAGTACTATTTTTATTTCCATATGTCTTTTATTGCACCAAAACCTCAATGCTGTATAGAAAAGTTAGAAAAACTGCTACGGAAAGGCGGTTCGAGTTCTTTGTAAGAAGGGATGAGTAGCCTCTAGCGATTGGTTCACAAACGCCTTTTTGTCCTGAATAAAGATTTATAAAGGTCCTAGGATGTTGGTCAGTGACCTTTGCGTTTGCTTCTTGTTTTTAACGTCTTCTATGTAAAGATGACGTGTACAGATGAGGTTGAAGAAGCTATTGATCTTTTATTACATATTACACTATAGCTTAAAAATAAGACTATAGATTGGTATTAAATAATAAATAAAAACACGTAGTGAAATGTATTAAGCCTAAGTAATATTAAGCTAAAATCACAATATAAAAGAGTATAATGTTATGAAGAAACAAATAAACTTTTGTTCCACGGCACAAATGGCTGAAGTCGTAATTACGAGTACACAGCGAAGGCAATTGGAAACAAACCAGTTCTGTTCCGCAGTCCCAATGTGTACTGATAATGACGCTTCCGTATCCATTGAAAACCCGCATGGCACGGTCCTCTTCAAATTTGCCTTTATATTGTAGACAGACACGTTCCCTATTATACTCTACAAATATTTCTCGATAAATTTTCGTGGGCGATTCTGTAACAATCCTATAGGTTACGTAGAGCATTCCGTTACTATAGGTCTATTCTATAGCACGCAATCCGTAACTTGGTTCGCTTTTTGCATTATGCATTGGCTTATTCTCTGGTTGTGGTTGTTATAGGTGTCTATAGGAGACGGTGACTGCTTTTCATACTTTTACTACCGATGCCAATTTTGGATGAAGTTTGGCGATGATGATGTTTGGCGATTGATGTGTCAATGAATGTTCATATAAATTACTTAAAAAAATTTGTTCAAACGGGAGCGAATTATCTTTTTAGTGTTTCGTATTTGACCATAGTATAGAGTCAAAAATATTACACAATACATACAAAGAATTACATTGTTTTCCTCTGCTCAGGTTTGGCATAAAAATCAATACACAAAACCAATACCTAAAGCCTACAGTTCAATCTACAACGAAATTTTTTACCAAACTAAGCTACGAGCTAGCGTGTTGATTTTTGTTCGGCGTTCGACAGGATTGCACTCGGCTTAGTCACGAGGGTACTACCATCTGTCGAAAAAGATTTCGGTTTTAGGGTTCTGCGCTTCAACACTGAATAAACAGAAAAAGGCAGTAAAATTTTAAATCAATAGAATACTCTGTGGTTCTACTCCAGCATCACCACTGCCACGCCTATTTCTATGTAATAACAGCAATGTAAATTACTGTTGTATACTGGTTTGAAATATGTTATAAGGGAGTCATACTTATTTGAGGTATTCCAACTTCATCCTCAAGCATATGTGGCCAACCTCTAGCAAATATCTAATCTTGTCTGAGGTTGAATACAGATTTCCACGTACGGCAATTGCCATATCTTTTAAATCAGAGCACAACAGCGATACACACTGATGTTACACAGCAGAAGTAGGTATATAAGTATAACATTACTGCATAAAGCAAAACCCACTACGTTCTCGGTTTCACAAACGCCCCTTGTTATCACAACATCGAGAAGTTACTCCGAACAATCTCAGTAGTAACATAAATCTCATGTGTTGGCTACAGGCACTCTTTGTACAACTACAACAAATGATGAATTTCATTTGAATTCTAAAGTAGTTTGAATAGCAAGTAGCTAGTGAGAATCCTAAATAAAATTGACATATTATTATGAGCTTGCCTTAAACTAAGGATCAAACACGTCATTTAGACAAACATAGTGTTTTAACGTATTTGAAGCTTAACTATTTTTTACTTCAATTAAACCCAAAATATACTCTTACCAAGATTTTTTGACTGAAATGAAAAAAATGCTTTGCGATACGGAGATTTATTTTTAGATTACAATAATATGTCAACCAAATCTTATCAATGAATATAACACTATATACAAATGAAATAGTTTCTACGGAACTTTTTCAAGTAAATCGGATCGCACTTTATCAGCTTATTTTTATGTGACAAAAGTAGCTAGCGGACAAACACTCCATCAAATCAGATACAATGTAGACACAGCCGTTGTGGACATCTGTAACTTAAATCAAACAAGACAGGAACTTGACAACTTTTCATAAAATTGAAGTAGAAAACTAGTTTACAGTACACCTGATGGTAACTGTTTATCACCGTCCATGAACCTCCGTAACCCAATCCCTATAGGAGAAAGCTTCTATTTATTTTGAATTCGATTACAGATGCGTTATTACAACTCCTGAGGACTAGATACGTCGCATTAAGTTTGTTAGCCCATTTATATTTGCCTATGAATTTTAGATTGATGTAATAGAATACTTTTTCAGAATGACTGAGCCACAATTTTAATAGACTGGAGACCAATACTTCACACATAGAATAATTATAATAGTCTTAAAAAAATCAAAAATACAGACCAACTTTAGGTTATTCATGCTTTCAAACATCATCGATGCCATTTTTTTGCTTCAATTAGTACGAAAGACTTTTTCATGCGTATATAGAGCTTCCATATTCATTTTAGATACAGGAATTTCCTATAAAATACCTTCCTTAACAAAATAATTAAATTATGAGCATTATTAAAAAAATAACTTACACTTAAGACGTAAAAAGGTATTACATAAAATTTAAAAAATAATTTTAGTTTTAATACGTATCATTCACTTCTGGAAATAAATCAGAATGTTTAATTTAGGAATTATGTCTTAGAACTAGCAATATGGGCAATCGTGACTTAGGCAGCGAGTCCTCATTTAGATTCACGACGAAATAAAATCAACTCTATCCCGGGAGAGCCAAAACCATGGTAGTCAAAAAATAAATTTGCCTACTCACTCGCGATATTTGTGCTACAAACGAACGTATGAATTTCCGTTTGGGAGGAGTTAAATTGAAAATTGGACAGAGGGCAATCGCATCGCTGACTCTGGAGTAGCTTGAATCGTAATCGCTTTGAAAGAATATACGGCTTGAGCGCTTCTTTGTGGATTCTGTTGCTTATGCCAAACATACGAGTATGGCATATGCATTCTAACTTAAGTAATAATATAAAAACATTTGGAGCGTTTTTGAGGCATACGTGACATTATCGAGCGGTTTTTAATACAATGAGTTTAATTACCGCTTAGGTTGTAGTTACATAACAGGATATTAATGATAAACTATCGACTTACAATTGTCTCTTAAGACGAGATTCTTGAGACCTTCAAGAAATTCCTCGACTCTTAAGAAAGCTATGAAAGCATTTGTATGTTTGAATATCACGCAAACATTATAATTATGTAAGAGAGCTAATACATGATCGACAGCCAACGCCAACGACCGTCGCCGACGGTTGCCGACGACAGCCGACAATTGACGACAGAAGGCGACGAACGCTGACGGCCGCTGATTGTTACAACTCGTCGCCAGCGATCACACTGTCAACTTGGGTCGCCGAAACGATATCGGTCGTATGTTACTTCCTTAAATTTACAACACATATTTTGGTTCATTCCAATTCCGATATAAATTTAAATACTGTTATATGCTAACTCTAGCAAAATATTCAGTTACTAAACGGTAAAAATTACCATTTTACTAAAATATAACGAAAGTATGTTTGCTTTCCTTAAAATATAATTAAAATAATGAAATATACTACGATATCTCAGTAGAATGAATTAATAAATTACCAAGTAATTTAACTCTTAGCATCTTAGTTAATGTAATTTATACCTTTTTAGAGGAAATATACTATTTCAGTGGTTGGTTCTTAACCGACTAAATTAAGTGGCCGCTAAAAATTAAGGGTACGTTTTTCGTTGCTACGCCCCATTAAGGGTCACATACTCACTGCGGTGTAAATTAATAATTATTGTTGTATCATGAACCAAACCATGTTGTAGCATATAACCCATTTTAAATTATACGTATTAATCCGATACATGCTATGTGGTATCGACCTAGACTGACACTACTTCCTACGAGTATCTTGCCGTGAATATAGGGTGAATATAAGAGACTAAATCCAAAAAGTGGGCATCAGTGTTTTGGTAATTTCTACTTCAATCATTATTAAGTAGTTTATACGTTGAGCATGAGTCACTTTTTAGGGTCGTAGTAGTAGTTACGGACTTAGTCTTTGTGGATTTTCCAAAATTCGAATAGATGGATATTTTATGTAACACCTTTGTGTAACAGACAACTGAGAATTTAGTGAATAGAAATATGATATGTATATAAAAAAGTTGCTTATTCAATCACGACTTATATAACAGTTCAGTCTTTGATTTAGAGGTACGATCTGGTTTAGAAGGTACTCTTTACCTTAATCCTCAGGAATATATTCATTCGTACCAGCAAACTAAAACACATAGTAAAATTGGCTTTAAATAAAAATCGGTAGCGAAAACCACAGTGCGTGTGCACCTTAAGCGAATTTTACGACAAAATGAGAGATGGGCGGCGCCGCGTCCGGGCCAGAAGTTTTATTACCACGGGAAGTGGCCGGGCTCGAAAATCGGCAATTTTTTACAACGATAATCGTCTTTTTTCCCATCCCATTCTCCTCATCTAATTTGGTTCATTCTTTACGAAATGAGAGATTAGGTCGTGAGTAATCGAATCCAGGCTAAGCGTGAAGCGCTAAGATTTGTTATTCTTAATCCAGATTTGTTGAATGCTCCACTGCGATCTGATAAACGAAGCTCTTTTACTAAGTACACGAATTACGAAATAACTAGAAACAATTCAACTCGGTATAGCCTCTTGAATGCCTTTATTAAATTTTAGTATGTGTATTAAAGTTATGACAACACTTTGATCTGTATATTATATACCTAAAAAAATAAATTTTTTATTCAAATCGATAGAGCCATCTGTAAGAAACTATGTACTTAAAAAGAGAATTTTCCCCTATTCCCTTCATTTTAAAATAGTAACATGTTAATTTTTTCTATATTTTTATACCTCCTATAGATGCAATAAAATGGTTCAATGCAAAATGCAATTTAGTACCTACAGGTTACGTCTAATGTGAATAGAGTAAGACAAAGTGTGATATAGGAATCGAGCATGAGCTCCATCTAGACATACGTACATATGTCATCAATACCAAGTAGGATTGGAAAGCTACTTAAGTAGCATCTTAAGCAATCTTAAGAGTGCCATAAATATGTTACTACCCCGAAGAATACGTTGGAGTGCCTCACTTATATGTATCATCACACTTTATACTAGAATACTGCAGCGATAGAAACTGCTGCTATAAGGCAGGTATAAGCGTGATTTTAATACCACCATAGTTAAACTGCCAAGGATTCCATCACCCCACATATGCAAATGAATATTTTAATCAATGATCTTAAGAATTAGTTAATAAACAAAAACCCAAACAAACTACTGACCATATTGTTTAAAAATCGAAACACAATTTACTAGCAGTCGCCATTTAAGATCGTTGTTAAATTGATCCGTGTCGATATACGAATATCTCATGGAAATTGTCCACTCTCGCTGTCGCTTACTCGTTATAGTAACAATATGTTCATCATAAAATAATTTGGGCTAAACTATTCCTAGCTAAGGTTTACTCAAGCGTTTCAAGTGTCAAGAACACAAAGCAACGTGGAACGTTCGTTGCCAACACATGGAGTTTTCTGCAACTAGCAGCTTTTGTGACGAAATATTATCCCAAATCGGTAACTGAAAATATACAAGTATATTTGGTCGCACTTGTAAATTATCACGTTTTTTTATAATATATAAGAAGCAAACGAACCGCGATTTGAATCCTAAGTGTATACGCCTGATTTTTCAAAGTTACATGCGTATTAGAAATTACTTATCTCTTAACAGTGGAGGAAACAAGCTTAAAAACATCTTAAGACTGTAATTCTCAGAGTTATTAATATCATTTGAAAATCTATAAACATGAAGGTATTCTCAAAATGACAAAGAAACTGACAATCACTTTGTGTCCTCGTTCCAAAGCGTTGCTAATTATTTCAAAGCGGTACAAGCGCTTGTTTAAGACATTTACGTTAGCGTGCGCTTGGAGTATGCAGTCTACCGGTAATAGAAACACCACATTATCGAAAGACACAGGATTATATTTCCATTTGTCAAATGCGTATTGGTCACTGTACCGTATAAATATATACTTCCATCACCCATATTTCTACTTTAAAGCAATAATGCAAGTTCCCTGTGATCTGGTGTAGTAAGGCAGAAACAACAAAGTCCGACAAAGTCCACAACTATATACATATGTGTATTCGAAGTGATTCAGGTAAGACGCCAGTATTTTTTGAAGTCCACAATCACTAAATTTCAAATGAGGAGAATGCTTTTTGGCATTCGTAAAAAGTTTGCTTCAAGAATAATAAACGAGTACTTACTCCCAATAATAGTAAGTCAAAACCACATAATTAAAAACTAGAACTCATAGTTACAATAATTCGGAATGTCCGTCAATATATAGCAATATAGTCTCCCTAGTTGCGAGACAAAGAACCTCATTCTAATTTCTAACGAACTTAATGAGGATTTGAGAAGCTCAAATCAGCGATTTGATCTAAGAATATAATTTGAGCATTCGGAAATAACTCGAAGAGTTGTTACCACAAGTCTCGTTCAAGCTTGTAATTAAATTTATTTTCGTTTGTTTAATTTTAACATAGCTCGTTCTCCATATTGAGTTGTATTTTCACATGTATTTATTGTAACGAGGATATAATAATTTTCTAGGTGGTAGAACCTTTTGTGGTTTGACTTAAACCACCACCACCACACCAGCATTTTCCTAATAAAGCGTTTCAAACTACTATCTGTCACTACTAATGTCTATATTATCATAAAATGACGTAAAAAATGTGCACAAAAAATTGCATTGTTTTCTAGAGTTCCGCTCATAAACAACTTAACATCCCTTTACCCAAAGGTCACATCGATTGAACCGTACGGAACTACGGTTAACTTCCCAGGAGGTAATCCCAGTAGCTCCCACAATCCTGTTAGAATCCCATCGAGGAGGCCACTGCTCTTCACCAATAAATATTTGCGTTCAATTCACAGAACTTCCTACTTTAAGACATGGATACAAGGATTTGCAAAATGGCAAGGAAACTTGGTGAAATCGAATTATCGTCAAAATAAACTATGTCCATTGAACGGTGCCCTTTGTACGTGGAACTTAAAACTGTAAGCCTTTAAATCTCGTAATCTTGAGACAAGAACCCTTGATTAGCTTGGTTAAAATGATTATAGAGCGGAAAGTGTCTTTAAGGGTTAAATCATAGGATAATTTTACCAGAATTTTGGGACATTCATTATCGAAATATTACCATATACAAGGTGTGTTACGTTTGACGGATAACTAGTGGCAGGCAGGTAGAATACCTCAATACCTATCGATCTAATGCCCATGCATGTTAGGCGATTTTCAGTTGCTCAAATGTTAATTGCGTTTTAGTGATTTTTTATAGAAAACACAGATTTTAGTAAAAAGTTAAAAAATTCTGCCAAACGGTTCGAGCTACAACCACGAATTTTTTCTTCAAAGTAGACGAATAGTAGGCCTCTCATACCCTCATATCCATTTTAATCTGGAGTTATTAAAAGTTCAAGTATAAAATAACCTTCGATTATTTTTTCTGAGAAGAAAATGTCAACACCGACTTTGTAGCAATTAAAAAAAGCTTTGCTTTTATTTTTTTTAGAAATGATCTTAAAACTGCAAATTTCATTTGGTTGACCTTACGGGATCATGTTAAAATATCGACTTCAATACCCCAAGGGCATAAATCCTATACTTTACTTTAAGACAGACACTATAAAGATTAAGCCTTTTTTTGCAAGCCTATGCTACGCTACATAGTGAAATAATGAGATATGAGAAGACTGACATGAATCGAATGAAGAACACGCAAAATTTAGATATTTTTAGTATTTTAAAACACCAATGCATAGCCTACACCTTTTTGTTCCGCTTTTTTACTTTTTATGTTCAAAACCTAATTACCTTATATCTTAGAGATAATAGGCATTTTAATATTTGTTTTGGTTTAACGTGTTCGTTCGTTTCTACGTGTACCTATAGTGTAAATAATAAGGAGTACTCGAAGAAAAGACTAAGGAAGGAACGGTGAAGACGGGGTTATAACTCTCGTTATAAGAGAGTCTGTCTTATTATCATACTTCAACTCACATTGTACTACATATAAAAAAAAACATAAGAAGCTTTGTTGCCACCGCAGTTGAAGTTACATAGTCCCACTATCTTAAAGAAATACAAAAATAAAAATAATAAGTTTCATTCAGGATAAAATCCATTAGTCTTCATAGCGATTTTGTAATATGCCCAGAATTAACTAATACCTTAAGGGATACTTAAAACACCAACCCTCCTTCAATCATCCAAACAAGAGTGCCTGAACCTTTTCATTTTATAGTTTAATGTACTTCCACCATATTTCTTTCATCGCTGAAAACATTTACAACACTTTAATGTTCTTTTCCGTAAGGGTCAAAGTAGACTACATTTCGGGATTTCAACTGAATTTTACATTTTGCAAAATTCCTCCCTTTGTGCCAGCAAAATTACTTAATGTTGAAAGCTAAAGGGACGATTTTGACTGACAAGCAATGCTCATTCCTTTAATTATAATGAGCTAATATTTAAGATGATGGTTAATTGAAACACAGATTTTTTAAATTAATTGAACATTATTTATAATCTGTTATGATTTAGTATACTTAATGTTTAAATTTAAATAGTATGTAAATAGACTATTAAACTGACAATAAGCACTAAAACCAGAAATAAAACGTATTATAAATTTGGTTTTGTAGTGTCAATATTTTTTTTGACGTAGCGGGATACAACTGAGGCAAATTATTTCCGGACGCGTATGTTGACTTACAAAAAGAGACAATTGGTTGCCTCTTAATAACATAGAAATAAGTGAGTACGACATTCGAGTGATTTCGGGATCTCCTTTCTGTATACCCGGATTTTAGTAGGTAAAAACTGTCTGCAAAGATATAGGATTCAGAAGATTTCTCTCTCGCAACCAAAAAAGGCGAACGAAATTCTCACTCACTCACATTCGTTCAACCTAAAAGGAACAATATTTCCCACTCGTCCGAAACAAAGAACCTGCTTGTACTTTACTATGAACGTTGTGAACGAAATCATGCAATTCCTGTGCATTCTCGCTGAAATGCACGCTATTACGTATCCGAAAACTGGTAGGCAGGTCGGCAATTTTGATCACTTCGGCTTAACGTTATCAGCTTCGTCGGGAGAACGTTTTAGGCAGCCTCTCCATAACTGCACTTAGGTGTGCCCGTAGGTCTTAACCTAATATGCCTTTGAGGCTAATATATAGAGCTTTAGGCTTAAATTACAGATCGACGTCATTTCTCTAGTGTGGTAATCCTCCACAGGTTAGAAAGAAAACTCATTTTTGAAAGCAGAATATAGAAATACAGTTCAAATTTTAAACGGAGACAAAATTGTATAGGATTCTGTACAAAATATATTTTAATAATTTTTCAACGGCTTCATTTCAAAAGTCATCTATAGTGTATAGCAGAATATAAAATTGAATTGTAGTACATATACATGTATAATTTTACGTCTAAGACCCTTTGCCTATATACCCTTCTTATTTAGAAGTACAAGAAAACCCTTTTATGAGACGTTGGTCCTTTTATTTAATTCAAGCGATCCGATTAAGGCTCCTAGGATTAAATAGAGGTTGCTTGGCACTTAAGGCTGTTTGCTAGACCTTTGCGAATTAAATTCTGAAATTGCTGCCATTACCTTTAGTATTACTCAAATGATCCTTCGAGCCGGATTTGGATGAAAAGCCGGTGTAATGTTGATTGCTGTTATTTTCTTGATGACCGACACTTGGACCTTTCTTATTTAATAAATACGATTTAATTTAATCACCGATAATTTTCAAACATTGCTATAGATGTTCTTAATGAATATTTCAAGTTTTGAGTATTCAGGAGCCTTAATAAAACGAGGATAGGAAGTGGTATTTGATCAGTATAAATTCGTCTGCCTTTGCATACAAAAATTATGCCTAATAGCAATAGTACTTAAGCGCTGTTGTTTTCTGGTTTAAAGAATATGTTAAGCAAGACTTACTTATATAACTTAATCCTCAGGGGTAGCAATGCATTTGGGGTTATACTCAGGTAGGACTCTAATCTTACCTGAGGTTGGACATATATGTTCAAGGAGTAGCTACTTACCTTCAAGTGGACTGTATGCTCATTTGCTACTTCAATACAAGAAAAGTAAAATATTAAAGAGGATATATTTATCCGAAGGCGTTCAAATTTAGTCCTCAGAGATACAATGCATCTGCGGCCAACTCGAAGTTAGCCTCTTGTCTTATCTGAGGTTCATTATACGTACATGTCCATGGACGGCATTGGTCATTTACCAACAGTTGGATTGCGTGCTCATTTCCTACTTACAACTACTTTATATGTAAAAAAGAAAACAAATATTACTGGCAAGTTTGAAAGTCCTTTGAAAATGTAATGAAATATTAGTAATATTTTTTTAGACATTTAATTAGGCAAAAATAGCCCGAAGAAAGAGATAAACATATTTTTTTGTTTTTTACATTTGATCTTGCAAGATTCTTTTTTCGTGAAATGATTTTGATTTTAATCTCAGATAACGTTAATATGTTATGGAATATATTTGAAACAAACGATTGGTTGAACGAGTATCTTCATCGAATCCTATTTCGGTCGGATTATATCTTTGGAGAGCCATCAATATCAATTGTTAATTAAAATTAGTTATCTGGGTTGGACCTAAACGATAAAATATGTCAGTTCACTGGGGTACTGTGATTTATCTATTGGTGTAACTAATAGTTATTTAGTTAGTGTCCCGCTGTGGGACAAGGTGATTCATGGTGCTGTTAGTGCTCTCAAGTGTGATTGTCCCGGGGTGGTATTGAATACTATAATACTTGGTGCTTAAAAGTTAGTCAAAATTACATATTAAGAAAATTATAATACAAGTAGTTTTTTTTAATATGTAATTTTGATGTTTAGAGTTTACTAAAAAGTTGCTCATAACAACTTCTCATTCAATTTCAACACTTCTGAACGTATTTTTTTCTGATGTACTAAACCTAATTCGCATTTAGCATTCTTAAAATTAAGACGAATGTCCTATTTTTTCTAACCGACTTCCTTCTCCGAAGGAAGAGGCTCAAGTTGGACCCAATTTACGTGGTAAGCCACCTCAAATATAAGTTGAGCGCCGACTTCAGAACTATGTAGTAAAGTATTCTTATTTAAGGAAATGTTAAAATTTTTTTAACATAATGTTAAAAAAATTTTAACATTTCTTTTTTGTGACATGGAAGTTGGTTCTATTTTTTTTGTGAATTATTTTACATGAAAATTCTGAACGCGATCAATTTTAATTCATGTTTAAACGTCAAGGAACTTATTAGTCATTTTATATAGTTGTCACGAGATGCACAGCTACCTTGTTGCTAAATCCTGATAGGTTATTACATAATTACATTTTTTTTAATTACTTCGTAATTTAGATACTTTTGCTAAGACATAATAATTATTTATATTACATTGACTATGTATTGCCTTCGATATTTAACTGACGTTACTTCTGTGTACGCTTAACTAGCTTGACTTTTATTTCCTTTATTCCTGATAATTTATAATCTGTTTTTATCATGTGCATTTAAATTTAATTTTTATAGGTTAACTTAATTTCTATAACATATTTTAAGACATTTCGTATATTTACAGTACGAAATAATATCCGAAATATCATTACGTATATCAAAACATGGCTGCCGGAAGCGCGGTTTTATTTTACTTGCGAACGAATTTATCCCTCGCCACTTCCGGGTATTTGCGGCGATATACATGGCGATATTTATCGTTGTTTATCGATAGCGTACGTTTATAATGGATTATGTTTTTATGAAGTTAACATAACGAATATCGTGAAGTGGGCAGTGCTATACCGCTTGTGGCTCTGAACGTCTATTAAGTTGACATCTCATCGATATCACTAATCTAACCCACTTAGTATCGAATGTCGGCGACGAGTCCCTGACGTTGGACATGTATATTACTAACATACAAGACAAAGTTTAAAAGCCTTGTTTTAACACAGGGTTACTAATCAACCCCTGTTATAAAGTAAAACTGTTTTATAGTTATTTTATCGATCTCATTAATTGCACAGGGAATCGAAAACTTATTTTATTATTTAACAAATGTATTTTGTTCATAAAATATTTCATGTGTTAAGTACATGCGATAAATTTTCTGGAAAGTACTTTTTGTTATGATAATCCACAATATCGAGTTTAACAGTTTTATCTGACATATTTATGATTTAGGTCTACATTTATAAAGACCTGGGGATTTGGTGCCCAACTTAACAGATGTATCTAAAGTCGTTTGGATTCGTATAATGAACAATATTTATATCTACTTAACGAATCTTCATGTGCTATAAATTGCAAAGCTTAAATAGCTGGGTCTACAAGAATAAAATTATTCCTAGAAGTTTCATAGACAACGTACTAAAAACATTGTTGGAAGTTCATCATCTAAGATTAATATGAACAAACCAAATGTATTAATCTAAAACAATTCTTGAAAAATGTGCTTTCTAATAAAGCAAAATTCCAATCAAATTCGAGTAGTTTAAAGAAATCGCGGCTTTACAAACATAAATATATACATACGTAAGAAGCGGTCGATTACTAAACCGCCTTTTTTAAAATCGCATAGTTTTTTCTACTTCAGTTGCTTAAAACGAAAACCACAAGAGGTTCATATTATATTATAAGTCAATTAGATCTTATGCAACATCCAAAGGTCACTGAGACATGGTGAGCTTAACGTCTCGCTGAAGACGAGTTTAATTAGCTTTTAACCGATTAAACTCGGACCACGGTTAACTGAATGCAATTAACGTAACGCAATTACATTCCTATTATCTGATGACTTAATTACTCTCTGACCACTTCCTGTGCTAACTCTTAACTTTTATAGTAAAGGGTTAATAGTGGATTAACACCACTCTTTGATACATAATTTACAATGTATTTTTTTATAAAATTGTTATTCCTCATAAATATTTTTGTTCGTAAAATACACTGTTGCCTTTCACAATGTACAAAATACGCTCTAAGTAAAATTCGGCATGCATACAGTTAGCCAAATACGTAGGCAGGGTGTACGGACAGGTGTATACATGGATGGGACATAGGATACACAGGCAGATGGACTGATGGATGAATAGATGGACTGTGAGACAGAAGCAAAGACGGACAGACATATGGGTAGACGGTCGTACGGACCGGCTGGTGGTGGACGGATAGGCCAATATTATTAAGGCTTGTAAGAATCTAATAAATAGTGATTAATTTATATATCTTTGGAAACTGTTAAATATTCCACTATTTTTGCACCTTTGTTCACAAATTATTCGTCTAGACTTTTTACAGTTGCAAACAAAATAACAACCCATAGTTTTCCCAGTGAAATTGGAAAGTAATTGCATTAAAACGTAATTACTTTTCAATTGTGAAGTAGTGCAGGCAACCGCTGGTGAAAGTTTGTTCATCCCAATATTAAAAATCTATATACGAGTACATACCTGTATGTAGTACACAAAATAATGTTGCTATTAAAATTACTATCAGAGTTATTCTGAAGCACTCGAATTAAAAATAGGAAAGTTACTTATAACTGTGACACTGATTAACAAACAAAAAACAGCTTATGCAGACGGTTCTAAAAACTTGTTTTTACGCAGGAATTATCTGTATAACGTAACTACTCTAACAAAGAATTTCTTTAATTAAGTCACCCCCTAAACAGCCCGAATAACTATTACTAAAAAATAACAAAAAATTGTTCATTATTTTTAGATAAATACTTAAAAGCTTTGAAATTATTTCCAATCCGTTTTATAGCTGCGTTTTTGTATGTGGTCTCCTTAATTTTAAGGTAAAATACCCATATCAGTAAATGTTTACATTAATTTTGTTGTAGTTAGGTATATGTTAATTATGTGTTTGTAACCCGCAATGTTGATGCATAACAAGCTTGATAGTATAAGGTATATCATATATTGACCAACCGCATGATAAACCATAATATTATTATGACCTGCTCAAAAGCGCGATGACCCATGTAGCACAATAATTAACGGTCCATTATGCCCGTCACGGCTCTAGATTCAATTACCGGTCAGGATTTTTAAATTTTTGTGACTTGTGTTCAATGTTTACTTACACATAGTTATCACACGTACTTTATTTTTTTCTAAGTAACAGACCACATACGTCTTAGACTGATATATCTGGAAGAATGTAATTTTTAGGGTTCTGTAGCTAAATGGCAAAAATCGGAACCCTTATAGATTCGTCATGTCTGTCTGTCCGTCCGTCTGTCCGACTGTCCGTATGTCACATCCATTTTATTCGGAAACTATTAAGACTACAGAGTTGAAACTTGGTAGGTAAGTGTATTCTGTAAACCGCTTTCCGAATTATGAAAAAAAAATTAAAAGTATATTATATTTAGGGGGGGGGGCTCCCCATACATGGAATTGAAAGTAAAAAACAAATCATCTTACATACACGTGTGGGATGTCTATAGGAAGGTCTTTAAAAATTACATTAAGCTTTCTAAAACTATTTTTTCTCAAAGTGTATTGTTTGAGAGATAAGCCCTTTCAAAGCGGTAAACAGAGTGTCTCCCCCCGCCTCTAACTTTTTCAAAAACCGAATAACATAACTTTGTAATTCATACAACACTTTCTAATACATACACTATTCAAACATATTTTGATAATTGTTGTTTGTAAACGTATGCTTTATATTTCAATAAATATATTTTGTTTTGTCTGCTGCTATTTAATGATAATGGTGCGGAACCCTTCGCCTGCGAATCCGACTCGCGCTTGGCCGTTTTTTTACAAGTATAATATGTACAGTTTTTATATAAATACTACAAATTGAATTAAAACAGGATTTTTTAAAAAATTCATCTATTATCCTTGTGTAAGTAAGGCTAGAAAACATTTTTAGCAGTTAAAACAACTTTAAATCATCACTCGTATGTCATAAGTCATAGGCAATGTTATATACATTGTTTATGACTTATATTAAAATCGGATCGGATAAAAGTTCTATACCCGAATATGTTACGAGTCAGTCTTGTATACAGTAGAACTCAGTTAAGTCATTCAGATATTTCTAGAAAATAAATATCTAAACCAAAAGCCGGGCACGAAAGAGCATAAAGTACCGTTAGCCACAAACAGAATAACAAAGAAATTGGGAGAATCGGAAACAATAGTGGTAATGATTACAGGGAATCGCCGCTTGTACCGGTGTAGTGGCAATTGCCTTGCAAATAGCGATCGAAGGCGCTATGTAGAGAGACGATGTGAAAACGATAACAAGAGAAATAACGAGGTGATAAAAGCAGTTCGTGTTGTTTCAGGAGCACGTAGATTAGTGTGATACTATATTTACGATGAAACGATGCATTTGGATTTCTTTTCTGGGTCTGGGTCTGGGTCATTACAAACATTTCAAGTACAGCTATTATGGTCCAACAGAGAGTTCTGTGGCAGATGGACAGTAGGACAGACACTGTAGGTTTAGTGACAGGGTTTCATTTTTATTCTTTGGGCAAGGAACCCTAATAAAAAAATTGAGTAGAATTTTTTTTCATATTTCATCATGGTAAGGAACCTTCTGTGATCGACTGGCGATTGGCCGCTTCGTTGTTTATTAATACCACCTTGTATATTCTATTCTCAAAAGTAAGTGACTTTGAAAAAAAAAGAATATCGATACTCAAAATTAGCCCCCAAGCTTAGAAGAGATAAAGAAATCAATATTGGACTTAATGACCCTCAAGACAAGGATGTTAACTTTCTGTCCAGTGCACACGAGCCCTATACATGCAATTTGAGGTATAAGTGTAAATTGTGTCAGTAAAGAATGTAAATCAAAATAGCCGATTTTGTATGTTGCGCTTTTGTATGCCGTATACTGCGTGTCTACTTCATGATAGTACTATTAAGCACTACTGTGTTGTAGTTTGAAATGTGTTGTAAGAACCACTTGTACGAGACATTCTAACTTAGTCCTCACAGATAGCATTCGTGGTAGACTTCCGGTGAGGCTGGAATACTATCGTATCTTATTCATTCATTCGCCCCGATGGTGACTAAACATGAGTTAAACTGCATGCTCGTTTGCAATTCTATTTCAGAAAAAAATATAGAATCTCTAAAAAATCTGCCAATTTGAACTACATTTTTTATTGAAACAAGTCATTATAGGTTAATGAGATTCCGTATCTAGGTATTTGCACTTCTTGCTCGTACTAGGGGATGTAATTAAAAATCAGTATTGCTTTGGAATAAGTGGGGTCTGCAGGGCTTACCTTGAGATCCAATTAAGTTGTTGGACTATAAGTATCAACATTTAAATAATACCAGCTCATTCTCCAGGATTTTAAACGTAAAGAAGAAATAATAAACAATGTATTTTGTTGATTCTATGCAGACAACGTTTGTAAGAGTTACCAATTTTTTCCTTCCGTTCTAGGTATAGGTTGAGGTAATTACCCTTGAGTTTAAAAACAAAATGACACCATTCAAACCTCCGAAAATTTTTAAAGCGGATTTGTGAACGGATTTGCAAATCCGATGACTGACATTGATTGATATTTCGTCATAGTAATGGATTTTTGCGATCGCTTAACTTCCGATCCGGTTAGAGGGACCAACTCTGTGCGTAACTAGATTTTGAATAAGTTTTCAAATTAACGAACTTTGAAATGTTCAAAACTTTTGTAGATTTAAATCAATACTTATTAATATCAGAATTAATTTTAATATCGATATTATTTTTTATACTATGTAATAGACAAGAATATAATGTCACATAATATGTTCACATTCTTCTTTACTGGTTATTTTTCAAAATCGACCACAACACAAATTTTCGGCTTTCATTTTGTTTCACCAACATTCCTTTGTCCAAACAAGGGGCTATGTGTTCAGTTTTCTGATATTTTAATTTCCGGCTCGCGTATAGGCACCTGGACGCTGCTTTTGTTTGGAAATTCTTTTGTCGTTAGTGAAATTGCCTATCAGTGTACTAGGATGGACAAAGAAAGGCTTGAATCCGGATTTGTATCTGTATAAAACAAAGTAATAGTAAAACCGTCAACGCATCCTTTTACTTTCATTGCTTATACGTTTTATGATCGTAACTTTATATACATTACGATTTCTTGTGAGGTATAGATACCAAAAAGTAGTATAACAGGATGGGAAAGGCAATATTAAATTTAATTTGCGAATGTATTAGGTGTCGATCCGTTTGTAATTTTTAATCCTTAAAAATCTATAGTAACTAAACCCATCGGTAACTACTTATTTGTAACACTGGCATTGTAAATGTCGTTTTAATATCCATTTCTGTTTTAATAAAATATGATTTGTAATAATACCCTTTTGTATTTTTGTTAACGTCATGATGCGAAAATTGCTAATATAAGAAACACAAGGGATTGAACCCATAGTCATTTTCACAGTAAGGTAAAATGAGGTAAAAACTCGCAATATCATCTTAACTTAATGATTACATAACGCTATTTCCCAAGATTATATTTTTAAATTTTGGATTTATGACTTGGATCTTACGTGCTTCAGCAAAGACCAAAAAAGTGATATAGCATACCCAAAATAAAGATAAAATAAAAAAATGCTTCTAAAATTATTTTATTCCACTTTGAAAAAAAATACGTACATGCGTAGGCCTGTTGTCTTCCAGCTAGTTTACAATTTTCCAATCCACTACCCGTAAACAAACTTGGGAGTCACTTATTCCTCATTTTAGATCCGTGACACACATTAACAATCTTAATTAAATGTTAAAAATTTCATGATATTTTATACTTAATACATAAAAACAAGTCACTACTTAGTTAAGCAACTAAACTTATTTACAGAAGAAAGTTAATACTACAGTACTTATTTACAGATACCTAATGGTAAGAAAGTAGCTGCAACTCATTCGTGTTTCGAAACGTAACACAGTTAACATCAAAAAGATTGAAATAATTTACGTGACTTTGTAAAGAAGCATTATCTCCAACTTAAATATGAAGGTTGTTTTGAAAATTATACAATCATTCAACTCGAATTGCGAATGATTATCTGAAATGCCAGGTAAAAACTCGTAAGGTAAAAACGCGCATTATTATCGTATTGCGTGACGAAGCCCCACATGCAAGTTTTTCTGCAACTATGAGAAATCTGACACGCAGGTGATTAGCCAGTTCGAGGAATGACTGATTTAGATAAGGTGTGTTTATACGCTGTATGGGAAATTCTTTCACTACTTTATTTCAAAGCACACCTATGTTATTCAAAAAAGTTTTGGTATGTACTCATATATCTTCATGTAGCTCAGTGGAATTAAATACCATGATACTTATTTAAAGTAAATAAAAAAATAATTCTTCTGAGGACATAGCTTCAACTCCACAAATAAACTAGCCAAGTGCAAGTCGGACTCACACTCGAAGTGTTCCGTAGCTAATTTTATAAAAAATCTATAGAGCTTATAACCTAAGATTTGTTTAAACATACATCAAAACAATAAATATGACAACTATTTTATTATAAAAAACTCAATATTTACAAATTTTGCTCGTTGTTATATGTATGTAACTTGCTTATTTACGTTTAGTAAAATATGGCATCGCTAACTGATTAGCCACTTAACAGGAGTATGGAGCAGTAGATATTTTACACGATAGGTATAAACAGTGATGGATGTCTGGCCTGGTTAAAAACGTGTATCCCAAATAAAATTATACTAGAAAAATAATTTTCACCCATATGTGTTACTACTAATCTACAATATTGACATTTACAAGATATTTCAAGGCGGCCCAGAAACTTTCGTTTTATCGTTAAGACGCGCGCAGAACCCTTAAAATAAATAAATGGAAGTTCACAGAATACGATAAAGATATTGTATTCTAGTTTAGAGGATGTGGTAAAATTATATTTTTATAGGATTATATTATATTTATAGTTACACTGCTGTTCTGTGGTATAATTTGGCGTAGACTTCGTAGTTGGCGTCGTAGCGAAAATCAGAAATATCTCGACAGTACAGTTTGGACCGGTTTTACATGTTTAAGGTTCATTAATACTGAACTTCCCATACTGTCTGACCTTTTAAAGACTTAATTTTAGTAAAAACAATTCACTACCTTTTATCGCTTACGTAAAGTTAAATTCTCGGCAATGGAGAAAAGAAGGCAAATACCGTAATCCGATTTCGCGTAAGCTGAAATAATATATCAAAGTAAAGATTCCGTCTTCCTGTTCGTATAAATCAACAGAAACCTTTGATCGATGGAGATTCTCTCACATAAAGACGATAAGGACAGAAATACAGGAATAATGTAGTTAAATCTGTACAAAACGTCTAAAAAATATGTCATTTCAAATTTTTCACAAATTGAACAAGCTCATCATTTTAATTCATTGTCAATTAATTGCCCACTCCAATGGCATGATGTTTACAAAGTCATGTTACTAGTGTGTCGTTGCAAGGGTTGATTTCCGGCCAGATAAATATATGTTCAATTGAAGATAGATATACACATAAGTATATATTTATCTGATGACTGTTTATGTAACTAGGTTTATGTGCGATTGACTAGTTCTGACCTCCTGACAGACAAAAAATAAATAAAGCCGCATAGAACATTCTCCTTTTTTAAAGTCGGTAAAAACACATTTTATCCTTTACCAGAGGGAAACGTAATAATGATTTAACCTTATTGGCTATGAAATTTAAGTAGCAAAATATATCAACGTATCAACAATCTGTGGCCATAGACGATATCAAATAAGGTCGATGTGCTCCCTGAGGTCAGCCAAATATACGTTGCTAGCTTTGAGAACTATGATGGAAAGATCTGTATAAATGTGCCTTACCACACCTTTTAAACCAGAACATAGAAGCGCTTAACACAGCAGCTATAGGTAAGGCAAAAAATCGTGTAACATCACCACCTCAGGGGAAACTATAAAAGATTATGGTATTTGTTCTGGTTCTGCGTCTGTTGTAGGTACCCCCAACACATAGTGTTTTAGTTCAACTATTCTAGTGTGAAAATTTAAATGAAGCATAAAATCAATATTGCACAAACAATATAAAATCTGCATTTCTATTCTAAAACAAAGTAACATAACTTACGTGTTTAAGGCTGGAGTTCTATTGAAACAGACAGAAAATAGCACGAGGCGAAGATAAAATTGGACGAGATGTAACAGAATTGATTCCATTCTATTGTTATTCTTACAAGGCGGGTCGTTTTGCATCTTTTCCATGTGAATATACTAGTTTGTTCCGGTTGAATCATTTTTCGTAAATGCACTTTTTATGATTTTTTTTTAGTAGCAAACGAGAAAAAAATATTTCGGATATTGAAGTATTTTTATTATTAAATATAATTTTCATCCTTCTATTAAGTTTGTCCTTTGCTGGACATATACGTACATCTACTAATTTCCAAATACTATAACATAATAATATATATTGTATGTTAGTAATCAGTGAAGGTATGTATTTACCTATATATTATCTGTATAAATATATTTGTCACTCAAACTTTTAACTAAGACAACTTAAAAATAATTGAGGTCAGACCCGTCACATGTCCTAAGTATAGAACTATCTTTCAAATTGTAAGCTCAAGTTTGATGTTCAGACAACGCTTCGAGCAAATCAAATATGAATTCCTTGACGAAGTTAGCAAGCGCCTCGGGTCATCGCTTTCCGTATGTTTGTACAAGGATTAAGTCAATGGACACAATATTGACTTTACCTAACACTGAGCTCAAGACTTGAGACTGGAGACTTAATACTCAGGAAACCACGACGTTACAACGTGTCTTCTGTTAAATGTAGGTATACTTATATTTTAACATGATTTTAAATGAATGTCGTTGTTGTGTGTACTTAGTATATCAAATTATAGTTTTAACCTATATTTTAATAATAGCCATATATTCACATTTTGGTATGTGACAGGTAGCTACAATACGTCGATATATTAATATCGATGTATTGTGACTGACTGGTGTATATTAATACACCAGCCATTTAAATCAACTGTCTTATTAACAGTATCAAAGTTCGTAGTACCTTCTATACGAAACTGGCAACAAAAGGTCCAAGTCTGTTTCTGAGATTTCGATGTAACCTACTTTAGAAATTGTACCATTTACTATGGAAACTACGAAATTATACATTTCTGTCGCCCCAAGCATTAATGTATCGGGTTTCATATGCAGATCTATCGGCAACTTCACTGAAATCGGATCTACTGTTTAGTGAACACCTCAGTTTACTTTGAAAGAGATCGTTGGCTGTACTTCAAAAGGTATGCGTAGTACTTTAAACCAATATCGTACACAAATAGACAAGCTATTTATCGATTTTCGTAGTGCGTGACTAATATATACGATTGTATCGATGATATAGACAATATCTACAACTTTTTCAGAAATATCTTGCTATAGATAAATTTAAACACGATGTACAAATATCCAGTAGCCACAATGTATCACCCATAGTGTCGATTTTATAGATACTGTCGTCAAATATCTGCAAATTAGTACCGTTTATATCTCACTATAGATAATATTGATAACATAGTTCCGATGTATTATTGATATGTTCGATTAAATTGATATCGAATGTTGTAAACCAGTATTTGGAATTTAGTATCGATACTTTCCAAAGCACTCTCTGTAACATGAGTGATTTCGGCCACGTTGATAATATACCGAATATACCGATATTATGTATTTTCGTGCAACTTTATGATCGCTTTAATTGCTTATGCTGTTGTTAAACTTTTCGTACATTCAGTCTCGAACGAAAACAACGAAATAACCGAATTGAAAAATGATGGTTGAAAAATATTCTGACATTATTCGACGTAAAAGTGTGACTTAACTAAGTAAAAGTTCCATATTGGACCTAAAATGAACACACAAAACTTGATATATATTGTCACATTTATTCTCTATGTGTTAGAACAAAGCAGTGCAGTTTCATAGGACGCGTTCCTCGTTAAATTATTATTTAGAAGTTTCAGTCACCTTACAATTACTCATTAGTGTTATATTAGGTTACATTGTAATGAATATATATGTATAATGGTATTTTATTGTTTATTTAAGACTTTACCAACAAACAAACAAAATCTCTGAAATCCCTTTCCGGCGACTAAAGTACCTACATAATGAACATCAATAAGCACCGCTATCAATATATCAATTTCGATTATGGAGAAAAAGTGGCCGCGAAGTAATTTAACTCATCCGTTCAGCTCAGAATTCATACCACGGGATTATCGTCGCTCTAATATAAATGTAAATTATAATTTCACAGAACGTAAGCAAGCTCTTCATGCTACTTATTTGGCTCGCTGCCGATCTTCGTCCCTATTTGTATTGTTCCAGCTTGGCGACCCATCATGACTTTTATTTGATCATATTTTAGAAAATTCTGCTACGCTTTTTCTCATTTTTCAGCGATGGCTTCCGTGATATTTTTAATTTTAAATTCGATTTGCCGAACTTTATGATAATTTGTGCCGTGTGGTTCCGGCGACGAATAGACCACCCCATGTCTACCCGTGGGTGTCGTAGAAGGCGACTAAGGGTTTTTACCGGGTAAATGGGCAGCAGCATCTACTCGGGCATTGAACATCTTACTGCGACGGTCCCACCGGTTGCTGGGTTTGACACCGCCTGGCGTAATTCCTTAAGGTGTCCAGCTTGGTGGTAAGATCTCTTCGTGGGATCTGCCTGGCTAGCTACCACCCTCAGGCCGGAGTCTACCGCTAATAACGATTCGTCGTGTTTCGGTAGTGTGCCTGGGAGCCAGTTCACTCCCCTTGTTCCCCCCTTCCCATCCTCTTGTGGTGTTTCCGAAATCGTATCGTTCGGGTCCGGTGGGTCTCTTTAGGCATCGTTGCTCGCGGAGGCGTGGTGCGTTGGCGCGGGGGCCAGGGAGACCCGGTGAAACGGTTTATCCGCTGGCCGCCCGCCGGTTAGTTGGGGACCCGAACCCGGGCAACACTCTTAACCTCTGGCCCGGGAGGCTGTCCCGCCAACTGGCGAAAAATCCCGTGGCACGGTTGCCCCGCCGGAGTAAGAGACCGGAGTGGAGCCGGGCAGTCGTGCACGGGGGGGACCGGGGGCCCTTCCGTCCCCCGCGCCAGCATCCCACATTACCACTGTGAGCACGATGTTACGAGACCCGCATCTTGTCTCGAGCAGCGTTGGAGGGCACCGCAAATCCCTTCTAATCCACTTTCTTTTAGCACACTTTCACATGGGCAAGTTCAAAAATAAAAGAAAAGCGTTTACAGCGGCAACCTCCTCCACACTTACTGTGGATATGTGCAACATCAGGGGGATCCATTCCAATCTAAATGCCGTCCACCACCACCTTGAGACGGCAAAGCCGGCTTTTCTCTTTTTGACGGAGACGCAGATATCGACTCCGGACGATACATCGTATCTGAAATACCCCGGCTACAACTTAGAACACGCCTTTAGGCGAAAAGCCGGGGTATGTGTGTATGTTCGGGGCGATATCTGCTGTCGCCGTCTCCACTGCCTTGAAGACAAGGACCTATCCCTGTTGTGGATCCGCGTAGATACTGGGGGGCACACCCGCGTCTACGCGTGCCTGTATAGGTCCTACAGCGGAGATGTCGAGACAACTCGATTATTCGAGCACGTCCAGTGGGCGACCGACAGAATGCTGCAGCAGTGTCCTTCGGCGGAGTTGGTGATTCTGGGTGACTTCAATGCCCATCATATTGAGTGGCTGGGCTCCCGCATCACCGACTTTGCCGGAAGAACTGCTTATGACTTCTCCTTGGCATATGGGCTCTCGCAGGTCGTGCCCGGTAACACAAGGGTACCTGATGTGGAGTCCCATACTGCCTCTTTGCTGGACCTTCTGCTGACCAACCATCCTGAGGATTACCAAGTGATGGTCGGGGCTCCTCTTGGATCTTCTGATCATTGCTTGATAAGCTCCACTGTGCCCTTGTCGCAACCCGTGGGGACTCGTCCTCCCGGGAGGCGACAAGTCTGGCACTACAAGTCAGCAGACTGGGACGGGTTCAGGGAATTCCTGGCCTCGTATCCGTGGAGGCAGCTATGTTTCGTCTCGGATGATCCTAATGCGTGCGCTGACTCTGTTGTCGATGTGATACGGCAGGGTATGGAATGCTTCATTCCAAACTCTGTCGTGTCCGTCGGCGGTCGGAGTCAGCCCTGGTTTGGTGGGCCTTGCGCTAAGGCGGTAAGTCTGAAGCGAGAGGCCTATCAAAGCTGGAATGCAGCGCACGCTTGCAAGGACCCAAAAGCACCCGAGCTCCGAACAGCTTTCAATGCTGCCTCTTCTTCAGCTAAGAAGTATATAGCCGAGGCAAAGTCTAGGCACATCAACAGGTTTTTCCGGAAAATTGGAAAAACACGAATTCTTATAATCCCAAATAATTCGAGTATTTGTGGACCGATTTTAATCTTCCTTTTTTCTTTTGATAGAAAATTTTGTTGCGGTACTTTCGTTCCTCAACGTGGGTATGGTCCGATGATTAGATCTTTAGAGTTATGGAGTGGAAGACCAGACCACCACCCACATTTTTCAGGATAACTTTGCTTTGTTTCTGCCCACTTGATTCTCATTTCCTATGATTCTCATGAATCTTGACATGGGTTTTAAGTATCTACATTAACGTCATATGGTGAAAACTTTGACCTTCAACTCTTGACCCTTGATAATGCAGAGGTGCCTCAACGCTGAACCATCTAGGTTACCCATTTGATACTTACGTATGCGTAATAAGGTTACAAAGCGAAGATACATGAAAAAAATTGACCTTCATCTCCTAATGGTCCAGAGGTGCTTCAACGCTGAACCATGTAGGTTAGCCGCTTGGTGCTTATGTGTATGTAATAAGATTTCTAAGCAGAGATACATGAGAAAAAAATTGACCTTCAACTCCTGAACCCTGATGATGCAGAGGTGCCTCAACGCTGATCCACTTAAGTTGGCCAGTTGGTGCTCATAAATATGTATAGAGGTTATTAAGCAAAGATACATGATGAAAAATTTGACCTTCAACTCTTGGACCTGATGATGCAGAAGTGCCTCCAACCTAAACCATTTAACATAGTCATCTCGTACTTACGGAAATGTAATAAGCTTGTTGAGTTGAGACGTATTATTAAAAATGTGACATTCAACTCTTGAATCTGATGATGCAGACGTACCTCCAGCCTGTACCAAAGCAGTTAGCCATTTGGCGCTTTTATCTATACATTGTCGTTTCACGTCCGAGGGATATGATGAAAAATTAGACTTTCAACTGCAGTATCTCAGACGCAGTGATACTGCCTGCTTGTACTGTAGGATTTAACCATTTGGCGCTTATATGTTTATATTAAAATTGCAGATCAGAGACATGCGATGAAAATTTTGCCTTCAAATTGGACCGAATTTACGTCGTAAGCCACGTCAATATAAGTTGAGCGTCGACTTTAGAATTAAATACTAAACTATTGTAATTTCAAGAAATGTTTAAATTATTTTTGCTTTTTTGTGACAGAAGGTTTTAACAAAAAAATTATAATAGGAAGAAACTGGAAGAAGTAAAAGTTGGTCAGTATGATATGTAAGAAAAAATATCGACAACAATATAAAGAATAAATACAGGATATGAAAATGTGAATCAAATCTTTTCCACATAACAAAACTAGTTCCTTTACTAAAGTAATCATAATAAGTAAATATGGATAAATTTGGGGTATGACATTCTCAAAAATATTATGAAAAATGTATGTGGAATAATAGCTTAAATATTGTTTATCGTAATTTTTAAGTAAGTTTGTGTACCCGAAAAAGTATCACTTTAATACGAAATTAATTAACTTACAGAATTACTATTATTATTTTTTCCTTAATAGAGAAGGACGAATTTAATATAAGTAAATTAATATCATTTAATCTGATTTCGGAAATGAGATATACGATCGGTTATTTTGTTCTCTCAGTCCTCTTTTTTTCTTTTTAGTATTAATATTTATTCAGTATCAATATATTTTTTTGTAATTATTACGATTGGATTTCGACCATCGGAGGAAAAATAGTATCTACTACTTGCTAATGTATGTGTGAGTTGAATTGTAGTCGATTAGAATCGCTCGGGTAAGGCTACTACGTTACTATTAACGTCTTATTCTATAATATTCTATTCTATTACACTTATTCTATAATAAGTGGAAGTTTCCACAGGACAGGGTACCGACCTTGGTACGCGGGCGCGGCGCTGACGGGCCGGCTGGGCGCGCCGGGCCCCGCGGCCGTGGCGGCGCGCACCCAGAACTCGTACACCACGCGCTCGCGCAGCCCGCGCACCTCGTGCCACACTTCCTCGCCCGCCGCGCCCGCCTCGTTCGCCGGATCGCTCGCCTCCACCCGCTGCGACCACTCGCCGCTCACTCTTCAGCCACAAAATTGCTGTTAAATAACCACTATACTACCGAGAAAGTTAAAAAAAAAACATCAAGTGTTACAAGTTCCTCTTCCACTATCCCGCTAGCTGACTAAATGATTAAATTACGTAACATAAACATTGTATAGTTCAGATTTGTAATCTACACAAATAACAAAATTGAAAGCCTGTTTGTAGTGTCAAAATTATTTTTAACAAAACAATAAAACCGACTTCTATGTCACAAAAAATTTACGATAGTTATGTTCTTAGTTCTGAACTCGGTTTTATTTTTTTGTTAAAACAATTTTTTTCACTCTTTTTAGTGATAGTGATACAAATAACCATTAAATAGAAGAATTTCATTGATTTTACGTAACATTTTGTTATATAACGGGTACTCACGATACGATGTTTTGATTTCTTAATTGCCAATATTTCGACCCAGTTGCA